>JAQIWA010000802.1:0-24910 GCA_034693305.1 Eueremaeus valkanovi
TATTATTATTGAAATATTTACACAAAAATACATTTAATGAATAAATTTTAAATAACTCAATAGAACTTCAAGGACTAGTGTATAACCAGGTTTATATGTTGACAACATTTATATAAAAGATAATAAAAATAATATTATGCTAAAAAAGTTGTCTTGAGTTAAATTTGGATAATTTTATCCTGTTTTCAATTTTATACTACCAACTTTATTTAGTTCCAAAGATCAGTTGACCAGTACTTTCATACAATTCTAAAAATAAATTGAGTCAAGCAAATCAATTGTATGAGTGTAAAGAAGATGGAGTTAAATAACTAATACAGGTATTAATTACTTACAGCATATGAATCGAGTATTGAGTGTTTCGTTCTATCAGTATTATAGCCTAACATATCTCCCAATCGTTGCATTCGATCCATACATTTCTGGATCTGTTGTCAAGCAATTCAATTGATTTCAATAATAATTGCAATAATTTTGTACTCTTTTAGCAAACCTTCTCTCCGTTCGGAAAATGGCGGTAACAGAAGAAAGGAAGTGTCATCTTAGGGATGTTCAGGGACTGACGAACACATTGGCCGTACATTACTTTAAACTATTTTATAGATTCATTTGATCCGGTTAATAATAAGTTTATGCTAGTTCAGTTCACAGTTGCTAAATGATCAGGATATTTATTTGTATTACTTAAATATTTATGATAATCTCTTATAATATCTGCTGCTTTTTCAAATTATACCAGATCATTAAATATGTTTATCAAGCTTACCCATTTTGGAAGTTGAGCCTTGCACTCCTTGGCTATGACTGCCTTATCTTTGTCCAAATCCGGTTCACAAACAACATTCAAAAGCTTTAAAAATACATCATTTGTTTCGCTTTTAATATCTGAATAAATACATAGAAAAAGCGAAAGAATTGAAAATATTTGCAAAAATTTAGACATATTTTCGTTCGTCTAATAAATTGTAATTAAATAATATTTTTTGTTGAAATTTCCAATATTTTATGCTTTGCTTTGATTCATGTGATGCGGGTTTTTATTCGGTTTTAAAATAGTTTATTTAAATTTGAGGTTCAATATAACTTTAATCAATGTTATTTTTGTTAATATAGAACACGGATACTGTAGGCAAAAAATTATGCGGGATAGTTTCAGCATTCATAAAATTACATTCTGACGATAGAAAATCTTGAATGTGATTTGTTTGAGGGAATTGGCTGAACATTAGAGATTTGGATCTTCCTACATTCAATTTGCAACAATAACTTGACTTGTTTAATTATTATTCAGGAAATTGATTATTTTAAATGAGTTTTTATTTTCCACTGAACTGTCATATAATGCCATACATAACAAAAAACTATTAGAAAACAATTAATAAAGAGATTATTATTGTTTGATCTCATCATTAGATTCATTACAATCGATGATTGCATTAGTGTTCATACGACTACACAGATGTCTACTACTGTATAGAGTTGTGAACTCATGCACTTGAATAAAAAGCTTGAATTTGTGCTTGGTACTGTACATGCTCAATATCAATTCTAATATTTAATCATTAGTTTATTTGCATTCAACACATATGCCATTAATTATTATTTTATTTTTATATTTTATTTAATTAATTAGAAAACAAAAATAATCATTAATTCAGTAAAAAAATTATTATTGTATTTAAGAATGAATGCAAATATTCAGTAGTCTTATTGAAGAAGATAAGCAACAAGCATGAATAATTACATTGATATATTTATTAGTTATAAAACAATTTTATCCAATAGAGTGACTAATATAACAGTCAGTAATTTATCACAAGATTTCAAAACTTTTGATAAGAATATAGATCTTATCGATATTTATGTAATATTAATATCATTTTATTTTATGACAAAACTCCGATATTATACCGATTATTATATTTTTATGGTTCGTATCATTTGTTTTCTTGTGTTCACTAAATAATAGTTTGTTTTACTTTTCAAGCCTTTGTGTGAATACTTGAAAAGTAGCCCAAAATACAGAACCAAAGCGTGTGATAGCGGATGGAAATTATGCTTTCATACAGTACTGACTCTATTAGGCGTAAGAATCTTATTCGCAAAAGACTGTACGGTTTGTTTCAATGGTGAACTACCCGGATTAAATGGTATAAATTCAAGTAAGAATAAATTGTCACCAATTAGTAATGATTTAATGTTTTTCAGACTATTCTGAGAATAATTCGCTTCCAATTGATATAAAAATATATTATTTTCTTCAAATCGAGTATTATTTGTACGGATTTTATTGTGAGCTTTTCAACGCAACTAAAAACAAACCAGTACAACAGTCTTTGCTTTATCTTCATCATGTCGTAACATTGATCTTGTTAATTGGCTCGCATTTTATTCGGTATAATTATTTACTTATAATTACATTACTATATAATTAATGAGAAACTCATTGATTAACTAATTATTAAAATTGACAATAATTTTGAACCACGTGTTCAGAAGCCACGAAAGCGGAATAATTGTCGCATTTCTACACGACTTCAACGATATATTCTTAGAGACAGCGAAACTGTTTTTGTCTCTTCGCCAACAGAATCAACGATTTAATAATGCGTTTAAAATTGTGGCCCAATGTTCAGCCTTTCTATTGCCTATCACTTGGCTTATAACCAGATTATACTATTTTCCTACAAAAGGCCTAACACGAGGCTTAATGTACCCTGCTTATTCAATCGTAACATTGTTTCAATGTCTCATCCTCGTCATTTTCTTCTTGGATGTGCTTTGGTTTGCTGTGAGTATACTTTTATGACTGCAATGGATTAGTAACAGACAAATGATCCAGTATTTTGAAAATTTAGTGTTTGATAAATACGTGACAGAAGTTTGCGTTAAATCTACCCTAAAGTATAAGACTGACTGACTGTACAGTAGCGGAAGAAAGTCCGTGTTTGAACTCGAGTCATAAGAAGGATTATAAAGAATTATAGCTGCAATCTATTCTGCATTTCTAAATATTTTAATCCGCTTAATGAGTCAGGACCATTCACGGACTTTAAGTTTTGTCTGTACAATAGAAACACTGTTTTTCAGAGATGACTATATCAGACAAAATGTTACTGAAATAGGACTAAAATAGTCATCTCTGAAAAACAGTGTTTCTATTGTACAGTCACAGACATTAAAGTAGATATAACGCAAACTCCCGTCACGTTTGGTTTGATGTATGAGATTATACGTGAAATACTGTAAATGAAAATAAATTTTCGATATTTAATGAATTTATAATATTTGTTCAATCAGTGGATGATTTTATTTTACTACCGATTAATTACCGGCAAAATGACTGATATGACTGATCCAACAACTGAAGAGAATGTGAAGAATAACTGAATTGGAATGCATTAATAAGTTCACAATTTAACCTTGCATCTAATTTTTTGAAAAGAATTTTGTTCTATATATTGCAAAACTGTTTTTTGTTATTAGACTTTAGTCACGAATACGACTAATGTGTTCTCATTTAGACTTTTATTTGTTTTGAAGACATCTGTCCTATACTAGAGATAACTCTTATATATTATGTAATTATAATATAATTAGTTTTATTGCATTAAACATAAATTGACTCCGAGTTATATCGCCTAAACATGGCTGATAATTATTTTGAAGTTTTCACCAAGATGAAAATTATTCTCTCTAATCGAATGAATAACATAACAATCACAAACATATCACAGGATTTAAAATTGTTTGAACAGAATTTAAATCCAATAGAATTTTGCGTAATTTTATTCGCGATCTGTTTTACAGCAAAATTAAGACTATTTTCCGATAATTATATTTTTATGGTTTGTATTAAATTGTTATTAATTTTATTGAATAATAATTTTATTTTTAATTAATTAAGCCTTTGTGTCAATACCTGAGAAGTAACTCAAACTACAGAAGCAAAGCGTGTGATAGCGGATGGAAAGTATGCTTTCATTTTTTCACTTCAATACTATCCGCGCAGATCTTATTCGCCAATGACTGCATATATTGCTATAATAGTAAATCACCCAGTAGATTGAATGGTACTGTTATTAAATTGATCAATGTACACTATATTTTTGAGCATAACTAGAAGTAATATATTTCTATTCGATCAGTCGATTATTCCACGAACTCAACGGTGTCATCCGATGTAAAATTGTTCTACCTACTTGAAATCTGCTATTTTTCCTATGGATACTATGCTGAAATTTACCTAGCTCCCAAGAAGCCGGCAGTACAGGCGTTTATGATGCACCTACATCATATCGTGACACTCACACTGCTTCTGACCTCTTATTTACTCCGGTATTCATAAAATTCTTAATAGAAATCATTTATATTGAAAATTGTTTCGTTTAAATATGTCGTAGAGTACATGAGTGCGCAATAATCGTTGCATTCCTTCACAACTTCAACGATATATTGTTAGAGACGGCGAAACTGTTTCTCTCTCTTCGCCATCAGAACAACCGAATCAATCAAACATTTAATCTGATGGCTAACTATTCAGCCATTTTGGTTCCGATCAGTTGGTATATAACCAGAATATATTACTTTCCAACGAAGGGCATATCGAGATCACTATTATATCCGGACTATTCTATTTCGTTATTTATTTATATATTACTAATCATTATATACGTATTGGATGTCATTTGGTTTGTTGTGAGTATTCCCTTTACCCTGGTTGTTTTGGAAATATCAATAATAAGCAAGCTTGTTTCAGTGGATGTGCGTTCACTACTTCCTGTTATTGATCGGACAGACAAATGGATCTAAAGATCCGACGAATAAAGAGAATACGAAACAAAATTGATCTCATTTATTGTGGTCTAAAAATGTACAAGCTTGATTAATTATCGCTTAAAAATAGCTTGGTTCCCTTTTCCAGATATCTTCAATCCAATTGCGTGAACGCATAGCTATTTTTGTTATTCTTTAGAAAAATTATTTAATAAAACAAATAAATAAAAATTAATGTTTGAAAACACTTTTCAAATGAGATTTCAATTTTTTTTATTAAAAAAATATTCAAAAATTGAAAGGTTTTTATTACATTCTTAACTCTGAATACTCGCTTATGTTCTCGAGAACCTGTACGTCTGTCCACCATATGTTGTAAAAGTTTCCAAATTTTGAAAATAGTTTTTTTATGTTTGGATTTTCAGCCTTAGCCGTACATATATAGATTGATTGCGGATTGCCTCCACTCTACATTACGAGTGAATTATATTATCCATGACAAATCTGGCATAGCTCTGTTCTAAAAAAATTGCGTCCGCTTAGAATAAAATGTGTTTTTCTTACTTTGATCAATGATAAAATCTTTTCCAATCTAGCCCTTGAATTGTGCAAGAATATTTTGCATATATAATTTTTATTAAACCCTAAATAAGGCCAGCTACAATATTGTGCCCCTAGTAGTTTTTGCGTAGTTTTAGATTCAACTGTTGCGGTTAATATGAAAAGCACTGTATTTATTAATTTAATTGACATTGGATAATATGATTGTTGCCTGTAAACATTTAACCAGAGCTGTATAATAAGCATAATAAATTGTATCTAGTTCATTATTAGAGATTTCTCAAAAGTATTTATTAGCCGACAGCGAAATACACTGTGAAAATTTAAGAGCGCCAACTTTGAAACGGTTATTTCTGAAAAACTACAGGGGGTACAAAATTGAAACTGGTCTTATTTGAAAGAGGTATAGTGGGGGTTTGATAAAAATTATATACAAAAAAATACTCTTTAACGTTTCAATGAGCAAGATTAAAAAACGGAAAAATTGATTTTTCTGTTTAAAGCTTAAGCTGAATAAAAACCACAGGAGGCACAAAATTGATACTAGTTTTATTTGAGAGAGGGATAGTAGTGGTCTGATAAAAATCTTATATGAAAAGTTTCCTTGGGCAATTTAAGGCGCTGGAGTCGAAAAACTTTGTTGATCATAATAATCAAATTTGGAAGAAATACATTGATAGAAAAGTAAATATTCCAGCTTTTTTGAATTAAGCTCCTCGAATTGTGCAAGGATTTTTTCAAATAAAATTTTTATCAAACCCCACTATCCCTCTTTCAAATAAGACCAGATTCAATTTTTTACCCCCTGTAGTTTTTTTTACAGTAAATGATTCAAAGTTGGCGCTCTTAAATTTTCACTCTGTATTTAAACATAAGCTCTAATTATTTAATCAGATTTATTAGCATTCATGACAACTGCCTATAATTGCGATCATTTATAAAAATCAATTATCAGCTCAATCGGCAAAAATTTGAATTAATTAGCACTCAATCTGTCATTAATTGTCTTACATATAGATATGGAAAGTAATTATTTTGAAATATTATCCGATTTTAAAAATATTCTTCTGAAATGACTGAATAATATAACAGTCAGTCATATATCAGAAGATTTAAAATTTTGACTTTTGGGCCGAATTTGCACTGAATTCGAGATTTCAAAATTGAATATCTCGTGAACCACAAGAGATAAAAATATGGTTCAAACTGGATCATTTTTGAATATCTATCGAATCAATTTGCTATGAAATCAAAATTCCAAAATCTTTCAAATCCACAACATCCCTTTATTTAATAACCAGTTCATTTTTATGCTTGTTTTCTACTACCGATTACTCAATCAAAATCAAAGCAATCATTGATCCGACGACTGAAGTAAATGAGAAAAAAAGATTAGCCGGGTTCATTCTGATCTGGTATACAGGCATACTAACTGGGTCAAATCAGCTCTAAACTTATTAATATTTTTATTAAATAATTTTCAGATTTATTTATTTTTAATAATAATTTTTTATTAAAATTTATTGAAATATTTTAAACAAAAATGAAATTAATTGAAAAAGCATTAAAATTCTTCATTGCTTATAAGTTAACCGTTTGAATTAACCTTTCTTGCCCTTATCTTCCTTAGCTTTGGGCTTAGGTGCTGGCTCTAAATATAATCCGAATATTTGATTAATTTAAAGTAACTATACTGTATAGGATAGTAATGTGCCAAGCTCACTTTAGTCTTTACTATACGTATGCATAGTATTAATATATAACAATTTTTATATATTCTACGTTCAATCCTGAAAATTAATATTTGTTTGAAAACATAATTTCTGCTTAAATATAAGCAATGTTTGTGTAAAATACTAGAAAAATTATCAAGACCAATTGAAAGAATAAGAGAGAGCTTGCACATTTCAATTAAATATATATTTAAATACTATACTCACTGTTGGCTTCCTTTAGAGCATCTTTTTCCTTCTGGGTCATATCAGCCGCTGAAATATAATGTAATCAATTGTTCACTGATAACTGGTATACATATGATTGAAAAAAAACTAAATGTGATTGACACAAATCTCAATTAGAACTGAATTATAAGTAGAGTTCTTACGAAAAGTTGTTGTTTCGCTGATTTCCTTCAGTTCTTTCATCAGTTCTCCGAATCCGGATTTGAACTGATTTCTCATTTCGCCGAACAGTAGTTTAAACGGATCCTTCCTGTCCTTGTTCTTGTCATCCTTACCCTCTTTCTTGTCGCCAGAGGACGACTCCTCTCCTGATTCGGTCAATTGTATGCAAGAATATAATAGAGATTATTGTGTCAGTGCTGGTCAGCACATGTACTAGTAGTACAATCAGACCTTTTGTCGTCTCATCTTCGCCTCCCTTTTCAGTGGTAGTCGATTCCTCTTCAGCCGGAGTGGATTCCCCTTCAGTTGTTGATCCCTCGTCGTCTTCCCTCTTCTTGCGCTTAAGACTTCTTAATCCAAATCCATTACTATCGGTCACATCGTCCGACTCGTGCGGCACAGTCTTAGTTAACTCATCGCTTGATTTCAGTTTCTTGTATTGACTGAAGATTTCACGCTTTTCTGACGAATCAAATAAAAAAACAAAAAATTATAATAAATAAAAATATCAATTCTTATCAAAACTCATATAAAGATCAAATAATTTAATCAAATGAATTAATAAATCTTATACTAAACTATATGATTGATATTTTCAATGTCGGCCCAGATTGACTGAATCAATCATTTGAGTCAACATTTTTTTCGGTGCGAACCCTATAGACTAATATATGGTATGACAGGACTGATGAGTAGAGTATTGATGACATGTAATGATATGTTTATTGTAATTGAAATTATATACAAAAATGAGTATCTCTTATATGAATTGAACGAATGATGTGATGATATTTCACATAAATCTTGAAACTCATTACAAGTACCCCCAAAACTATTTTGGATTTAACTGGATACTTTGTATGGGGATGTGCAGGCTATAAATTACACGAATATATTCTCAGAAACCTTTTATTTTCTCTCTGGTGTCTAATCTATGCAAATATTTTCATTCGAAATATTTTGTCAACTCGATCAGCCAGCACATGACCAATATACCTGGACCACATTGATAATTGCAAGTACATTATAAAATAGTATACTAACCAACACATAATCGGGTGAATGGACTGCACAGGAGTCCAGTATCGCAAACAATCTGCACATAATTTGACTGAAAGCGATCGCATCTCTGGTAATGACCTTTTGTTTGCAAAAGCATTGAATATAATAATCAATTATTTTGAAGCAAATTATTGTTTGTTTGTATAACCTCTGGGTATATAGCATTGGTCACAGCACTGGCATCTATTCTTCTTCTGCGAAATCTTATCAACGAATAAGCCCTGATTTGCCTCACATTCACTTCGGGTGATCTCATCATTGCATTGGACTCGAGAGCAGTCGCACCGAAACATAGACTCAACGAAGTCATGGAAACTAATTCGGTTTGAATGACGAGCAATAGGTTTGGTATGGATTTGGATAATAATTGGTATCTTCTCTGAAATATAATCAAAATTAAAGAATATTTTAATCTGTAATCAAATTCTCATAACTTATTTCAAAACCTCTACAAACGTAATGTGAATCACACTGTAAGCCATCCATACATTTAGTGACCAATCGTTTGTCTGAATTTGGTTTACAATTCTCTTTCAGTTCTTTAAGAAAAGGGAAAACATTTTTCAAATAATGAAAACTTTAAAAATTATTTCAATTCTTATCAGATATACTCTTATATATGAGACAACATTTGCATTGGTTTTGATTCATAGAAATTCCGTTATGTTTTCGGCACTCGTCTCGACTGATCTCATGTTTAGTGCCATTAGTCCTATGGTCGACATTCGCGTCATTACACGGACACCACTGAAGACAATCAACACTTATTGTAAAACAAATAAATATAAAAAATGATTTCATCAAAAATTTCTGAACCATTTGTATAATATTTATTCAAATTAATGGCTATTTTATTAAAATAAAAAAAAATAATAAAATGAATGACTTTTTAATTAAATTCAAGCAATTTTAGGCCAATATGTGTTCAATGATTAAATAGCAATTAATTCTACAGTTTATTCATTATATAATTGAAGTCGTATTCAATGATATCGTATTTTATTGCTGTATTTGATTGGACAGAATTTTGATTTTTGCATCCGAAACAATTATTGATGTTTCAATTAACCAAGGCAACTATACTTAAGAGTATACCTGATCAAAAATTTGAATGTTTTCTATCCTATTATAGGGCAAATGTCTGCGGAAAATGTCCCTGGTCATTTCACTTGATCATCCCTGGTAACATGAGCAAAAGTGTACAGGACAACAGAAGTTCGATTGTAATTCAGATTTATATAACTAATGTAATGGCTATAATGAGCATGCAACATTTTTGCCATTACTGTATACTGTACTCCAGATGCAGAATATCTTGCAGCTGCACAGTTAGTAATTAGTTGGAAACTGTATTCTCATCAATACTATAGTATATCGAAATCGAATACCAGTGTTGTTCCAGTGATAACGTCAGAGAATTTTATCATTAAATTCCTTTGGGTTTAATTATTTGGTTTTTTAGGCCTAGGAATCAACTGAACCGTTAGTGGAATCTTCTGTTCCGTACAATAAAATACATTAACTCTTATTCTTATATAAATTTCTGTTTAGTCTCGGATTCTGTTATTCATTTGAGAGTTAATCAAAAATAATAGAAACAGAATATTCTCATTAAAAAACACTGAATTAAAAAGAAAACAATGAAAAAAATGTCAAAAGTTAACAAGTGTAATCCGATAAAATGTTTCATGATCAAATGTATTATAGATTATTTACAAGATAAACTTTCTAAATATAACTTATCTACCATAAAATAATCATTTTCTTCAAAGCCATCAATTATTTCGGTTCAGAATTCTTGTAGTGTTTTCAGTGTTTTATTTGAGTTAAGATTTTTCTGACATTATTTATACTCTTTTTAGAGTTCAAACAATTATAGTTTGAAAAATTGTTCTTTCGGTTTATCTGATCTAAATTGAGATTTTATTCCATAAATATATAAGTCAACTGTGAATAAAAACTAAAACAACTAACTGTGCAATCGAATTGTTTTACAATGCGTAACGATGTTAAAGTTGTAAATTTACTGTAAGTTAAGCGTAATTTACGGTATATTTACCCGAATTGTTTGTATATTTAACAAAAAATATAAACATACCCGGTAAAAATAATTGAAAAACTTAACCCATGCCTAACATTTGTACAGAAATTTTTTTAAAGTAACAATGAAAAAGTGTTTCTTTTAAAATAACAAAATTAACCTGATGCTTATATTTTCAAAGTTGACATTTAAAAATAATTTTGATTTATTATGCAATAGTTTCATCATCTTTTCTAATGCCACAATTCGTCAATTTTAAAGCAGTTTAATTGAATAATTGTTTAAATATTGCAATTGCATTGATTTGGTGTCTATAAATAATCTTGGTCTAAAACATATTGGTTATACATATTGCCTAATTCACGGTCAATAAGTAAATTAGCGGTTTTACCGTAAGTTATGTGTAATTTACGACCAAAATCTTAATTTACTGTAAATTAACAACGTTAATAATGCACTAGTAATACCTCTCTATTGCCATAATGTTCTCTCAGATCTATTAAGATTACAGAAAATGTTAGCATTTTTGTACTTTTTCTTCATTTGAAAGCAGTTTCAACACTCCGACACAGTTATTCCGACCGCAGATATTAGGCATGTTTGGGGGGGGACGAAGGGTTTATTTGAAATAGTAGCAAGGGTCACCTATTTTTCACTCCTTTCTGGTTAAACCTGATCATCCCAATACAATTCAGATCTATTTAGAAGTTTATCATTGATTGGACAGAATATTATTTTTTAATGAATAATGAAGTTCTTTCTTGAAGTCACTATAAATAAGCCTGACTATGTCATACACCAGTCGGCATCCCTGTATTCTCACACATACACTAACTATCGCCTCTTTAATGAGATAAATGCATTACATTTTCCAATTGTGTTAACAAACAAACCACATGAGAGTCATAACTATTAGTTCTAGTTTTTAATGCATACAAGCATTTAGTCTACGAATGGAATCAGAATTAGATTTAGAGCTGAAAAGAAAAAAGTCTAACGACTGATGACTAGTATAGAGAAAGTGCAAATGAATGGCTATGAGAGGAAACGGGAGTGGGAAAGGGATGAAAATTTCTCAATACGATTCGGTATAAGTTTTAAGGAATAATAGTAGAATGTGAAAGGTCTCTGGGGTTGAGTGAAAGTCAATAGGAGTGAAGTCTTTCCTTTCCGTTCACATCGGCTATGAGTTCGACACAAGAAGTCGAAACCAATGACGGAAAGAGTGAGATCACAGCTATAGCACAGTTAGGGGTTCTGTTCTGTTCTGTTCGGATCAATACTTTACAGACATAAGGCATATAAGGAAAGTGACGTTACATTCATTTTTATACAATATTCGCATTCAATCCTATGTGTGATTCTGGAGAACCAGAACTGTTCACAAAGAATATTATGTCTTATTTATTACGTTAAATGACTGTTAGTATTGGCTCAATGTCTTTGACTTTAATGCTTCCCGTATTAGACTTTTCGCGCTAAAGGTTTTGTCGTTTCGTTTGATGTAATAAATAATTTTTGTTATTTTTTTTAATGAATTTTAAGAACGAAATTATATTTTTCTTATTAACAAGAATTTTATGGAATTATTTCGCAATAAAAGTAAAAAAAAATATTTCTTTAATATTATTATAGAAATAAATATAAATTTTTTTGTGCAATAAATATCGAAAGATTTTATTTTTATTGCGTATATGCGCAAGGGTAGAGTCGGGCTAATAATTCAATATGATATAGGAAATGTTTGAAACTAACCAAGGTGTCTACAAATTTAAAATAATAATTTTATATTATGTGAAGCTAAGTTTCTATAGGTTCTTGGTTCAATTAAAATTCTGTGAAATTTACCAAGCTAATACTAATTCAACAAGTATGCTATATAAGAAGGGGTGGCCAAGGAGGGTTTAGGCCTTTGACCATCCCCTATAAATAAGCATTGTGATTGTTTTCATTATTCCTATTGTTGAGGCTATTCTAAAATGAGCTTCTTTGCCTTTAACACCTTGATAGTTATTGTCTAGTTTCTAGCCTGCACATCTTTCTTTCAAAAGTATTTCATTCTTTTTCATTAAATATTTTTATTTCTTTCAGAAAATATTGGAAACATTTTATGTTTTATACCATTCCTTAACCATATGTTCGAATGGAAAGACACAAAATACTGGTTAGAGAATCAAACATAAAGTCAAATATATTTTATAACACTTTTTGTTCAATTTTTTTCCTTTTAAATTATTGAGCCATAAAATGTTGAACTTTAACCTTTCTTAATCCAATCTAATTTTGACCTTCGCTAGTATTATGCGAATATGTAGTTCGGATGCATTCAATCGATAGATGCGTTTAATTGGATCAAAGATACAAATATTTGGGATTAAAATGAAAACAAACGGATTGTTTCGGAAAATTTTTAGCTATAAATCAAATTTCTTTAAGTTTCCAAAAAATACTTTGGAAACACCCGTTCGGTGTAAACAAAAATTATATTAAGTTTCGTTCAGTGTTTGCAACAAATAAATCAATTTCTCTGTACTTATACTTCAAAGGGCTCTTCACTTGTATTGACACAAAGCTTCTCAATATAATAATCAATTGTATCGAAGCTCTAAGCAAACAGAGATATCATTGAATAGGAAGCTATTATTCTTAAAAAAAACTACGAGTCGTTTGTTTCCTGTTTTCAAAATTATAACAAAAATTCTAAATAAAAATAAAATTAGTCCCTGGAGTGCATTATCCTCACCGAAGAGTTGATTGTTTCAGTTAAAAGTCATTTTTTAAAATATCAAATATTTCAAAACAAAAATGGCCTTATTTTTCAACTATTCTATCAACATTTTAACAAGTTATCTAGTTCATATAAGTAATTTTGTTTGTCGAATGTAAAATCTTATTAATGCATAGAAAATGTTATAATATTTTGCATACAATTAATTTCAATGTAATTTGCATTTTGAAAAATCTATTTATATAATCTGGACTAATCTGGAAATCAATTTCATTATAATTGCAGTGAAATTGTTTCAAAACATTTTCTCATTTTATTAAATTTTAATTTATATAATACTATAGTATTGTTTCGCTTGACTTATCAGAACAGAACGAATGCAATATTTTTCATAATATTCTTTGACATTATTTTTTTTCATTTTCTCTAATTCTCTGTTACTCTCTGTTATCATATTTTAATATCTCTCAGATTTTATATCTTTTACTAAATTTAATAAAATATGAGAATATTTTGTACATCAAGCACACTGTTCACTCAACCCAGGGCTGATTTTCTATGAGAAAGTGTTAAACAACTATGAAATAAAAGAAATAATAACAATCTGGGAGTAAAGTAATACAGGTAGGAAGAAGACTCGAACCCGGACACTGCTTATAATCCCAGAGGCAGAGGCAGTGCCCCCCGAAAGGGTGTGGGTGCAAGAAAAATGTTTTGTTATGTTATGTTATGTTCATATTGGAAGCAATCGAGCCAAGCATTGCTCTCAATTATCATCAAGATTGGATTGGATCGAATTGGATATTCAAAAGTAACCTTGATTAAATAGTAGCAATACTGTATTGATGTGAGCACACAATGCATTGCTGAATGAGATGATCAACAATAAGATCAATGACTACTAAATAAATTAAACTCATTTCTGCAGTCGTTGGCTATCATAACAACACATCGACAGCGAAGAAGAGGAAGAATAAGAACAGAATATATTCCTTAACGCTATATATGTTTTTCACAGCAGTTATCGATTTTATTCTCTGCTTTCGCTTTCACTGTTCGACTGAAGCTATTTCGACAAAAATCTGGTTCTGTTTTCTCTTTCCGTTAATTTCTATTTCCATTAGATTTTTCCGCAAAACAAGAAAAATAGAAATGAAAACAAACTTTAAAACTATTTCTTTCTTTTTTTTCCATTTCAATCACATTTGTGTTCACTAACACTCACTTCTTGTTGTCGATACGAATTTGAGACATAAGATATCTTTCGGTTTACTAATGAAAAAATAGATACAAAATGGGAACGAAATTCCTAATTGAATAATAGACTCAGAAATCTGAAGCATAAGAATCAACAGTAAAGCAAAACAAACAGAAAATAAATAAAAATCTACACAAAAAGAAAGCCAAAGAAAGCCAAAGAAAGTCAAATAAATACTTGTTTTGACACGAATGCCGATACTGTACGGGTAAATGTCAATATATTTTACCCAGATCGACAAAATATTCAATTGCAGTTGTCAACAAAAATGACAACATATAATCACCATGGTCTATACTTGATTAATCTTGTTTGACATCCAATAAAATTCATCGATGGTCCCGATCATTTCTCCAGAGATTTTAGAGCCAGAATCAATCATTTCCAGCCTTATCAATATGTTCCAGGTCGAAATTTCCCCCAGAATATGCAATGGCGTCATACCAACTTAAATAACCTTTTAATACAACTTAAATACTAAATGACCTTTTTCCATTTAATTTTCTACCACAGCCTTTGATGAATAAAATTGTCGATCAAATCCCCTGAGCTTTTTGGAAAAAACTCAAAATACTCTGACACATTTCTACACACACACACACACACGTTCCACATCTCTGCTGTACGTGCGGAACACATATACAAGACGTCAGTTATTTAATGGCTTATAGATTCGATACAACAGTTTATGGCTTCAAGAAAATGATTGTCACAATAGATGTGATATAAGTGCGAGAATTCCCAATAGATATGAAGACTCTATCGAAACGCTTCTTGTCTTTTGTTTTTTTATTTTCTTTTGTCTACTTTTTTTTTGTGACTTAACTAATAATATGATATAAAAGAAAAAATAAGATACGAATAGATATGTCTCTCAAAAACAAATACAATGAGAGTTCGCTCTCTTCGCCAAACAATATCTGACACACTGTCTGTCTATCTGTGCAAATGTCAGACAGACTTAACTTTAAAGATAAAAACTTTTATATAATTTTAATGCATTTTATAATAAACTTATTTTGCATATAAATTGATGCCATTATTCGGATCTAATGTTTATTTATAGTATAGCTATCGTTCCTGAAAGACAATAGAGTGGATGAGGACAAGGAATGACTCAGAATATCCAAACTTATTATCAAAACTCTTTTTTAGACAAAACTAAGTTTTAATTGTGTTCTCCAAGTCTTGAGAGAACAGTATTTTTATGAATAATTTTATTTCTTATCGTTTGTAGACTTGTTTTTATTGATCAATAATTTTGAATGATTTATAAACAAGATCATTCACTGAATTTGTCTTTATGAATAAAATTATTGACAAGATCACATCTGAACCAGGATATATTATCAATCTATCTGATTTTTTAGACAGTATTATCATTCTTGACAAATAAGATCGAGCTTCTTGTGTCAACTTGAGATGATCTAGCTGACAACTAAACTAAAGCTGGTAATAAGCTCCGAACCGTCTTTTTATTTCTCAATTCGTGTCATTTCTATGTTATGTTAATAACATTTTTTCACATTTTCTTTAATTTTTCAATTTATTTCTTATAATGAATCACTTGTATTGAGTAAAATAAAGAGTGAGCCTGGTTCAATTTTGTAGCCTTTAAACAGAAGAGGATTTCGTTGTAATTATATGTGAAAGCAATTAATTTTAATTATATGGAGTAGTTTGTAAACTTAGCATGGTGCAAATTCATACTTTATATGAATAGCCATTAAAATTGTTATGTAATATAAGATTAATTAATATAATGAACATTTTTTTAGGCCTAAAAATTACCATTTTTATGATCTCTGCAAAATTTAATTAAAGCTGAGTTTAGCCAATACTGGTATAGCGTTTGCTTAATAATAAAATTGTAAAAAAATAATAAAAATGTTTTTAAAACAAAATAAAATTCAATTTTCAATATTAAATATCAAGACTGATATAAGTCTTATAAATATAAAATGAGCTTAAATACCATCACGAAAATGAAATGCAAATATTTTGATAGAAAAACAAAATAATGATAACTATTATTATATAAATATATTTTTTTTCTTATATAAGAAAAAATATGATAAAAGCGGATAAATATTTTAGTTTTTGTTTTCTTATCGGATAAAAAAGAGAGAATTTTTTTTAGATATTTTCGTTGAATATATTGAAAAATTAATCTGAAGTATGACATCAAACGATAAAAGTGAACAAAACTGAGGCTAAAGAAAAGAATTGCTATTTTTAGCTCCGGATTCGGTCATCAAATATATTAACAAAACTTTTCTATTGAATTGAATTCAAAGAACAAATCTATAGTAAAAGCAAAGCTCTTATAGTATATATCAATAGAAAAATCTATAAAATATTAATGAAAAGGAGAGAAAAATTTGACATTTTTTTTATATAAGGTTAATATGAAATATATTTTTCTATACTTTTCTGCAGACAATTCAATATATTTTATACTTTTCTGGTCATCACTACTGATCCCCCGAAGAATTTATAGTAATCACAGTTAAAGCCATTGAAAAGGAAAGACTGTATTAATAATGGAATCAAATTATTTGATTGCCTTTTATAACGACTCAAAACTGAGCTTTATTTTCATCGCCAAACCATTTCTGCTGGATATAAATGGATGGGAGCTTAAGCCGAAATTGTAGACGAAATTGTTTCCTAGTATTGACATTAATGATTGTTTTATCCATGCTCAATTTCTGTGATAAAATAGCCAGGCTGAAACTATACGAACTATATTAAGATAATCTGGTACAATATTAATTATAATTAATTGGTTTCTTAGATTACGCCTAAATTTATTCGCCTAAAATTAAAAGCACGGAAAACAAGACTGTTCTGGAATAAATTTCATTTGCATACTATCTATAATACGGATTCACTGTTTTATGTTTGAGATTTCACTTCAATTATTTTTCTACACATTATATAATTGATCGATAGATACGTTGAATATATTGCAAACTTAGTCTTAGTTCATATCCTTTTGATATAACGCAAAGAACAGCGAATTTATTGTATAAATGTCTAAATTTACGGTATTTTCTATTTTATTAATCCTTTTTAACAGTTTTTCTAATGTTTTCTGTCGACTATATATCACATGATTTGTCGGAACAAAGTATTTATATGTTTTAGAGATAAATAAAATAGAGATGAGTTCAGTCATAGCAACGATAAGTTCAAAGGTTGTGCGGATAGAGTGGGTATTCCTCTGCGATCATACCAATGATCTCTTTGCCTCCCCGTCTCAATCACCCCTATATCATATTCGGTGTGCATTGACTGCATTTGCATTAATGTTGTCATTAATATAAGTGAAGACAAAATTTTATGTCAAATCGACTTCGAGTCCAGAATTAAGCGAAAGATAAATCAAAAATAATTTTTAAAATAATAATACTCTCTATTATTCTGTCTATTCATCCATTAAGAGTACAAACTATTATGAATTGAGGTTTACTAATAATAATAATGATTTTGATCATAAAATATAAGGAATGATACGATTTAATGAGTCATAAAAATGATCAGTACAGAAGAATTTCAAAATGAAAAATCAATGTAATGAGCCATGCCATTTTCTAATGGAAATTCATTTTATACCATAAAGGTCATTTAGCCTGATGTGGCTTCTTATGAATGCTCTTCAATTTGGAATCTCAAATATCCGACTCATTAGATGATTGGAATGCACTGTAAAAACATCTGCTCTCTTCAATTTTGCCAATTGAGCCAGCATAGCATCTGCATTCATTCTTTATACATTAATTCTATTCAGTGTCAACCAGTGATAGGCAATGGGGGGTACAGGGGGTAACCCCCCTATGATTTTGGCCGAGGCTTACGTGACAGGAAAAAGCAGGGGTTTTAGGAAAAACGGGGGTTTTCAGGGAAAAAGCGTGTTTTTATAGATTTTGTACCCCCTTGATTTTGTCCAAAATTTTTGGCTTATTCCTGTCGTCAAGTCCATTGCCAATCTCTGGTGTCAACTCTATGAATGTTTGCATTTCAATGGATTTTTATTAGAATTCACTAAAGTTATACAATGAAAGCGAATTTAAAGCGAATATATGCCTGGACATCGTCTAGTGGCTAAAGAGCAGGGCAATAGTAAGGGTAATCGTAGGCTCGCACTCCACCGAAGTAACCTTTTTATTTGCACTACCCGGTTTCTATTTGTTAATAGACACACTTCTCTGTAGTGAATCAGTTTAAGCTGAACTGATTTGGGTTTAAACAAGCTCTATTTTAATTTTTAAGAAGCACTGTACTGTGCTCGATCAAATACTTATTCACTATTTTGCGAAATTCTTTCTTCTGGAAAGAATTAATTGACCGAAATATGAACATCTCTGCCATTATCTAAACTTTGAAGTTTATATTTTTTGGTCTATAAGTACCCAATTCTGTGAAGAAAAGAGTTTTATTATTATTCTATTCACTTAACAAACAATAGAGAGTTCTGTTCCGTAAAGGGATTCTGTATTTATATAATAGGATATGTTTTTCTCAAAGAATTAATTGTGAAATAAGATTATTCTCTATAAGAGTAATCACATAAGTCTTAAAGCTATTCGGAATTCATTATAAATGTTTGCCTTTTAAGCGCAATTACATAACAATATGAAAATAAATTATAAGCAATGATTCAATTAATGAAATCTCATTAATTTAAGTGTTGATATATTTAGAATCTGAAGAAGCTTGTACAATTATTTTAAATTGCTAAATTTTGAACTTTGCTTGATACTTTCTGTGTAGGGCTAATATTTTTCTGATTGAAGAATTGACTGAAAACAAAGTTTGAGTTAAGAAAAAAAAATAAAAGTTTATAAAAGGATTGAAAGGAATGATTGATTTGAATGATAGAAAGAATAATAAAAAATAATAATAGCTGTGAGACTACAGACAACAAGTCTTATTGGGAAGAGATAGACATAAATGAGTGACAATCCTCAAGACATAAAACACTTCAGATTTTGATTTTCACATAAGAAAAGTCTGAAAGTCTGTGGAATTCAATAGAGATTTTGTGTTCCAGTCATATAAGAGAATAGAGAGAGAAGTGTAGAGACAGACGAGAGAGAGAGAGAGAGAGAGAGAGAGAGAGAGAGAGAGAGAATATTAGAAAAGAAGAAGAATAAGTAAAATGAGAAGAATAGTGAAGAGAATAACAGTTAAGTGCATACAAATCAATATCGTATCAGAAGTTATAAAACAAAACTCAGAGCAGAACTAAATACAAATAATAATAATAAAAAATAAATAAATAAATAAAAATAAAGCGAAGAATAATAGACAGAAAACAGAAATAAAAGAAGTGAACGAATAGTGGAAAACAGGATAAAAATGAAAAAACAGAAGTTTCTGACAAAATAGCTGCGAAAACATAACAAATAAGAGTTAAGGAGTAAAAGATCGAAAGACTCATTCAAATAGACTATCAATTAAACCGTAAGAATAAGAAAATAATAGACAACAAAAACATTAGAAGAAAAGTAGGAAAAAAGTGCACAAAATATACAGTGAATTAGAAAACCACTAAATTCTTGGATTCTATTCGACTGCAGATTCTGTAGTCTTCGGAAGTAAGAAGTCTTTCATATATTAAACAGAATATTCTTTGAGTTCAGTTCGGCTGATATCAGAGTCGAGCCGTAAGAGTTGGCGTTTGAATTGAGTTTGCGCGCACTTTACTGTGTTGTTAGGGTACCAGTGCTGGTATGGCTTTGACAGAACTGAAAAGCCGTATTCAATACAAATTCCTTGTATTCCTTACTCTGTTTCTACTCTTTCAGTCGATCACACATTTTCACTCTCTATCGAAGCACTTGTACTCTAAAGAACAGTACATTTGTACAGCCAGTATACCAGTATTCTTTGGCACTGGTATTCTACTCATTCGGGTGCTGTCGTTGCTGTTGTTGTTAATAGTGAATGACTGACTGAATGATAGATAGATAAGGAGTGCGAAAGAAATTGAAGGAAAACCTTATATTCCATACCTAAGTGTTAAAAGTCGTTTACAGAGTCTATATATAAAAGCAGACAATTTTGTTCAAAACTATTTATTCTGTGCTCTCTTTTGTGTCCTGTTCTGCACATACTTTTCCATACAGTTCCATACAGTTCTTCTTCTTTTCTATTACTCTTCTGGTGCTCTTTACTCACATAACATAAGAGTAAGAAGAAGTGATCCAAAAATAAAGAATATTCTGTTTGACTCTGACTCCGATATTCTGTTCACTACTGGCGATCATTAGCCGACAACAATCACTTCTAACGTTGGTTTATGTCAACAGTATGTCAGCACTTGTTATCCGACGACATTCATCCACTTCTTCTATAATAATAAATACAAACAAATTATAATTGCATTTATTATTCCTATAATGCAATGGAAATACTGTTTATATATTCATTGATATCCGCTATACATAAGTGTCGTATGCGTTGACTGGCAATGGAATTATAGCCAAATATTTGCATAATTTTTCTATAGATTAAAGACTTTCAAGAATTTAATAACATTTTTGATATAAATTTGATTTATTACAGTCTATGATAAATAAGGATAAAAATATTTTGTGCTATAATTGCAATTCAAATAATAAGCACATTTTTCTCTTCAATTTCCTTATATGAATACAAATAATTACATGATTTGTCGACACTTTTATTTCAAAGGTATTTATGACTTAATAATTAGATTTATTTAATATATTATATAAATAGATATAACAAATGCACTGCAATTCCGAACTCTGTTAACAAATATGTCTCTAAAGAATTCATTTAATCAAATAGTATTAATATAATAGAAGAATTTATTTTGCTCCTGTACACATGATGCGCAAGCAAGTTTAATTTTACGTACGAACGAATAAAGTTCATTTCATGAATTATTGTGTAATACACTGAAATTTTTAGAATGCCCAGGGTGCTATTTCAATATCTGTCGATTGACAGAGATGCTAATCTGGGTTCAGTATAGATAAAGATCCAAGTTATAATTATTGAGAAGAATTCTTTTGTGTTCTATATGAACTCTCTAGTTTTAAACTCTAATTTATTGCATAGCCTTGAGCTTTTTCATTTTCAGCTAAATATTACCTTTTATGTCATAGACATTCCTATCTATTGTATAAAATGTGAGTTATGCAAAATTATTGAGAAAGAGCCCTGGGCGCTTCTGAATAATGCCCTTATTCAACATTGCTGTTGAATTCTTCCGTCCCATTAGTTTTCAATTCAAATGTATTGAAATATGTATTCAAATATGAATTGAATATTCCGTTAGTTTAATGACATGTCTTATTGCAATAGAATTTTTGCTCTATAAAGCATCTTGACAAATAGTATGTCCGAATTGTAGAGTAGGGTTAAATTTTGAGCCTTAATAAGATTTTAATGAATTTCTTAATTGAGAAGAAAACTTATAGTAAATTAATTATAATTTTGTTGATTTGATTTCCAGATTTCAATTATTCGGATACAATTGGATTCGCATGAAAGCGGAGTAAGTGTTCGGTCAAAACATCACTTAAATCACTGGTAATTGTTTGGCTTCTAAGAAGAGAAGAAAAGAAGTCATTTATATAATTAATAACTGTATATAAAGTGTGCTTTTGAACTCATCTGCACTGTTCACTCGGCACAAGACTATTAATCTATGAAATGCTTTTCATCACAAGCAAGAGTGGGAACGGAAAACATTAATCGATTGCCATATTTGCGAACTAAACAAACAAAACAAAAAATAAATAATAAAAATGACATCAAATTCATCGTCTTTTTCGATATAAATAGGGAAGACTTGTGGAGACAACGACTTTGTGGTCATTCTTAACCTTATTTGGTTTGACTCACAAGTAATCACATATAAAGGCAAAAGTGTTGTTCAGAACTCTTGTCTGAATTATTCTATACGTAATTCTATAGATAAGCAAAAACTGAATACATATTGATATTTGTTGTAATATTTGATTAATATCTGTTTCATCTGATTCTTCTCCATCTCTTCTGAACCACAAACACAATATCATTCATTGCTTACCATTCTTCTGGATATAATTCAGAATATTCACCAATCATTCACACGAATCTATAGAATATTCTTATATATAAAGAATCGTTTCTGTAGTCAACCATATTCTTAATTAAAATTAAAACTTATTATTTCCTAATTTTTTTTTGTGGCTGTTGTCAGAGCACTGTATACTAGATTTCAGTACAGTATGTATTAAATGGATTAAAAAAGTTATAATAAGAATATCTAAACGACAGCTAAAAATGATTAATAATTTGCAAGGCATAAGACCTCTACTGAAAAAAATATATATTAATAACGTTTATAATATTTAATGTGAATAATAACAATAGAGAATATCATTATTATAATTAACTTCTTCGTTGATAATAATAACCCGAATATTCTATATAAGAATTTTTATTTGCGCTGAAAATAAATATACATTTTTCACAATATATATAAACCCTTAAGAATTTTGGAGCGAAAAGAGAGAAAAAATGTTATTTATTTTTACGTTAAATCTTATAATAAATTCTTGTTATCAATGAAAATATTTCTAAAGAATAAATAAGAAGAAGAAGAATATAAAATCAAAAACTTCCTGACAAACAAAAAAAAATACAGTGAATTATTGGTCTGTAATATAAATATCTAAACAAATAAAAACATAATAATATAAAATTAAACAAAAAAACAAAATGAATGAATGTGTTCACATGAATGGCCATTAATTATATATTTATATTAATATTAATAACACTAACAATGAAAGTGAAAAGATTTATTGTATTATTTTCTACACTTGTCTACTGTGGTGTATACTGTGCTCAAAGTGTCTCCGCTAACCAAAAGTGAGTATACTATACAATAACCCCAAATATATTGTATATTATATTTTTTTCGCTTTACTGCCGATTTTTCATTGAATATATTCTTATACTGTATATAGAATATGAAGAATATTCTACAGGAATTTTTTTAGTCTTACTTATCATTTATTATATTCTATGTGTCAAACAAATAGCTAAGTCTATAAATAAATTGCTTATAATAAAGAATATGTAAGGGCCAGAGCAAAAATGTACTGGCTCATGAGAAAAAACAGTGTTAAATGGATTGTGAATATTTTGAATGTGTTTTATCTTCTTTTTCTTTCTACTCAGTTGTGTTGAGTTCATAATAATGTAGTGAATATTCTATAGAGTATTCTTCAGACTATATATTCTACAGGTTTTTCATTGTATTCTCTTTTTAAAAGTTTTTTTTACACTGTTTTCACTTTTGTTTATACTTTGCTTTCGATTCGCATCTTTTGTTTTACATTATTTTGTCTTTACTTTCATTTGTTTTATATCCAGAATAAATTGATTCGTTTCTTGAAATAAGATTACTTTTGTGTCTGATATTCACTTATTATGTTTTCAAATTGATATTTAGCATAATTTTAAAATTATTTTAAAATTGCATCCACCCTAAATAAGTTTATCTAAGTAGAGTACTTTTGGAATTGCATTTTCATCCAGCATTAACCAATGGGATCATGGCTTTAACCCATATACCCTGATCCTAATTTGTATTTTTTTTTCGTTTCCTATTCTGTCGTATAAATAATTCATTGACTATTTTTAGCTGTAAATTGAGTTGAATACAGGATTCGGATAATACTCGATGTTATAGATGCACAACATTTTTGTAGCCATACAGTTGACTCGATTGCAATCGGATTACAGGATTCGGTTCACGTACTGTGTGTTGTGTTATGTTTGAACTTAACCATAGAATTGGCGCAAACTTTAAATAAACGAAATCTAAAGTTTTTATAAAAAAAATAAAATTTATCAGAATTTTGTTATTTATTTATTTCTTAAATTAAGAAAATAAGAAAATCATAATAATTGAAATGTTCATAAACAGACCAAATAATTTAATATAGATTTTATTAATCTATGAATTTATTTAATGCTAATTATGTTTTACAGTCTATAACTAAATTTCAAATAAGCAAGTTGAGTTTTATCATAACAGGCTTCACAATTTCTGATTATCGGAATCATTTTTAGAGAACATTAATGATTGCCTTTATAATAATTATATAGCAAAGTGATCGGGTTCAACAAATATAACATGATGATAAATGCAGAGTGAGAGAGGTGAAAATAGTGATGGTTAATTGAATGAACTAATAGTACAAAATTATGAACATTTACTAATAGAGAGTTTGGTTCAAATGAATGCATAAATCATATCGTTTTTTGTGATTTGTTCTCAACTTTTATTCAGAACTTTTCCGCTGAACTCATAAATTACAAGATTT
>JAQIWA010000803.1:0-24902 GCA_034693305.1 Eueremaeus valkanovi
GGTGCTAGAGCTAAACGAGTTGATTGTGATATTTTATCACTAAAAAGACTATCATTGGTTCAATATTAAAAATATTACGAAATACAGAGAAATATCAGAAATCTGGGTGTTTTTCAAAATTGACCCTTTTAAATTCTTCTAGCTTATGACTCGAGTTCAAACATAGACTTTCTTCGCATACTGTACAGAGTATTCGCAACATATTATGATTTTTAAATTTATAGAGATATCAAGTTGACAATTGTTAAAACAAAAAATTATCCTGGACACAAGAAGTATAAGGAAAGCACAGAACCAATGGATAGCAAATCTATTGCACGGGTCAATTGTTTAACCAATAATTACTAGACCCTAATTCTGAATGAGTCCACACGTTTGCCTGCAATGCAATCATTGTTAGCGCCGACTAACGCTTTATGCGCCTAAAGTGCGATTCGGCGGTTCCAAGGTGTCATTTGGTGTGGAAACTGATGACTCATCAGGACTCAATATTTGCATAATTTCTTAAAATTATATAAAAGAACAATATTTTAATCAATATTAATATGTATTTCAATCGATTCACAAATAGTAATAATTATTGAAAATTCGAAAATTTGTTTAAATATTTTGAGACATTTTACAAATAAGAGAATATAACTTATTATATATTCTACAGTACATTATAACTTACAAACATATATTGTATACTACACTACATATAAAATATAAGTAAATTCTCTATATATGGAGTATTCAAGTGAATCGATTGGTACATCAATTGGAGCCAATTTAATGGAAATACTCTTCATATGAGTATTATAGTAGAATTGGCCTGGGATCAGACATTCCACTGTCCATAACTGTAACTTACTTAAGTATGACCGAAATGACCGGGATTTAAGTCCAGCCAGAAAAGACTCTCAATACCCAGAAGAGACCATTTCTATCATTGTATCCAAAGCTAATACCAATAGAAACGATGAGTTTGTCTGAAGCTCTTCGCAGATCTGATCGCAATTATTGCTTATATTCTGGCAATGATTGTGTTGAGCCAATCAATTCATATTCTAATGCATACTACTGTATGTTGTATGCGCTCACATCAGTGCCTCATACTGTACACTGTAATCATTATAATGTTGAAAAAGTCAATATTCTAATGAGGCTCAGTTTATTTTCATGATACCATTTCTGCACTTTATTATGAAATGCATTTTTATCTCGACTGCATATAACGAGACAATTATTTTTTACAGTTTTCATAATTGACTTTTGTTTCCATTAATTATGAACTCTATTCGTACTCACGATTAAACTTCCCTTTGAGTCGATTAATAGCAAAAGCCGTTACATTCAGGCCTTTCAGCTCTTAAGTGAGAACTGCTTAATGAGAGTAACAAAACATTATTAGAGATTAAGAATCCAATCATTAATTACATCTTATTTGTATCGCAATGTCAACGAAGACGTTCTCAAAGCAATTAATTGTTTTCTATTAATTAAGGAAATTAGTCATTAATAATGAAAATAACCTGAGCTTTGATTCTGCTTTCGGTTCGAACCGATAAGAATAAAATTGAACTGAAAACTCATTAATTGAATATTTATAATAAATTGGTTTAGGTAGTTCACTTTATATAATATTATTTTTCAATTATGATATGAATTTTTCAAATAAGGATATTATTAATCTGAGCGCAAGTTTTTAATGGAGTTAAATGAAGCCTATATTTAGGCATAAATTATATGAATTACGGTTCGATGACTACCTAACCTAACCTACTGTAATCAATTATCATGGCCAAATTCCTCTACACCTGGCTAATTCGAGATTATTTTATAAATCAAATGATAATAAAATATGTTATTAACTATCACTTCAGGAAAATTGTTATATAATTAGAAATAAAAAAAATATTATATTTTAATCAGAATCTAATTCAGATATAGTCCGGATCATTGAATTTGCTTTTTACACATTTTGCTTCGAATACAAACAAAATGTCTTTTCAAAGCATTTCCATTAATTGATATTTATATTGCATTCACAGTATTAAGAAATATAATAAAGTTTTATATTATAATTGCATTTTAGGTACGATTTTTTTTCCTGTCGTCCATTCCGTCAATAGAACTAAAGTTAGTGCTATTGGAGAAGAATCCTAACTATCATAGTTCAGGTCTGGAACATGACTTGTGGCGCTTTTTCCAAAGAAACCTTGCTCACAAGACGGGCACCATTGAATGGACTCGGGTCAGTCTACCGCTGCCCCACATAACACATGGATACGAACTGGTATTCAGCTCAACAGTCTCTTACCGGGGATTCACTCCAAACCCTCGAATCCGACAAATAATAGCTTTTGATAATATAAGTCTATCCAAAGAGTGCTTTGGAATCGGTATTGCATTTCCTTTTCTATTCGACTCATTTTGTTTATAACATCTTTAAACACACATATGATAGGTGTGCCGGACACTGAGCCGCGATTTCCTCCGCCCACCACCCCAATGCCCGGGGTGGGCTTTCGTATTCCAACCAATTCCAGCCTCAAAAGTGAGTTTTCGTTCAAATCATTATTTATTAAAATCAAGCCTTTCCTGAGCATCAGATTTGCTAGTTGTAAGATATGTCACAGCTCAAGTTTATGTAAGGTAAAGGCACCCGGGGTTAATTGAATTATAAACAAAATATTTCTAAAAATTGAAAACTAATGAAATGGTTTTGCATTACATTTATTGATTAGTAAAAATTTATCCATTATTTTGATATTTTGTAATAAAAACAGTAATACAGATAATTCAGTTTTCTTAATATTTGCGAATACCAGGGCTTCATTAAATAATTAAATCCGGATGCTTTACCTGGAATTAAGATGAACTCGTCCATTGAAAAATTGATTGAACGATTCAGAGCCAATGAATATACAGTTTATTTGATAGAAAGGTCGTATAGCTGTTGAGATCAAACTAAAAAACCATTAAAAAAGAAGTCATATCCGGGTGAAGATCCCGGTCATTTATTGCGATCGTTCGATTATTTGTAAAACATTCAACCTGGTCTCTATAAATGTTAGTCAATTTATTGCTGTGACCTGTCTTATAAGGAGCAAATCTGAAGCTCAGGGAAGGTTTGATTAAAATATTTTTTATGCAATTATAGGTTACAGACTGTCCTCATGCGGTGCTTTCGGTCGAGTCGGTCCAACCTATAGCCAATGCGAATCATTCTATTCAAACAGTCCGACCAGAGCTGCAGTCATTGAAAGCTCCAGTATTCCAGTTAACGGCACTCAGATGTGGACAGTGCCTCAAAATGGTTATTATACGTGAGTTTAACTTCGGATTTGAAAAGAGATAAATGCGATTAAAGCTATAAATTATCGAATAGAGTGAAATGTATTGAACAGAAGGCCTAATCTTCTAATTGAAACCAATACTTATGATGCATACAGTGTGCAGACATTTTACTCACAATCAAATTAGAAATCAATACAAAATACAGTTCCAAATCATAAACTGAACATCTAAAATGATCGCCTGGATAATTTGGAATATCACACAAAATGTGCCCCACCATCAAAATTATCAGAAACAAACTACAAATGAATATCGTTTACATAAGTCTACCCAACAGTATAGGACTGAAATTAAATAATTTCTATGAATTGAAAAATATAGCAAATATAGCAAGTACAGTTTAAATGATTTGAGTTCATATTATACTGTTATTAATAATCACAGAAAAAAATTCTTCATTAATTGAATTTTTAAATTTCAATTATATATCTTTTGGAAAAACTGCTTCAAAAATCTGAAGTTTTTTATATAAATTAGCCTGCTCTTTTTAAAGAAGCTCAAAACTAAACACACATTAATTTTATTAAAAAAAAACCGGATTTTTGAAGTAGTTTTCAATTCTGTACAATATAATTGAAATTTCAAAATTCAATTAAAGGAGAATTCTTTCTCTCGATTATAGTCAGATGTTTTTTACTCGAAAGAGCTCTGAAAAGTAGGTCTTAATATATGATAATAAATATACATAATCTTTGTCAACATTTTTATTTGTTGTTCAAATTATAATTTGATTTAAATGGAAGAACAGTTTATTTACAAAAGAGAAACAAAGAATGCTTTTTGAAGACTCGAATGCATTAGACTTTCGATTAAAAAATTAAAATATTATATAAGAAAAAAAAGAAAATTCTTTAAACTGTGAAACGAAATACAATTTTTTGCTATTTTTCGAGTTTTCAGATATTTGTTTGTTATTTAATTTTCGGTTTTTTTCTTTTACCCCAATTTAATTGTAATTCTAAATTGAACTTCATGAACTTCAATTGGATAATATCAACATTAGCATGGTACAAAGCATATTTTAAACTGGAGGTTCTAGAGTTTAAGACTAGACTATTCCATTTGAACCAGTTCCTTTTGCTAATATTTCTCCAAATTGATAAAGTTAATGCAACTTATTTGTATACATTCAATCTAAATTGCGAATCTTGTGACCACCCGACCACTTCTCGACCACTCTAGCCTTTCAGGAATAAATGCGAATTAAGGCCAACTAATAAATGAGTCAAAAAAATAAATTTTAAAAAAGCGATCGAAACGAAAGCGAATTAAATTTTAAAGTATAGAATCGATTGAGAAAATGATAAATTAATTATCTGAACGTCACGTCTCACGTAATAGAAATAGACGTCTGTTTTATTGGTCCGATTCAAGTGCTGTGCGACTCAAATGTTTTTAATATAGTTTTCATAAAATTAATTGATTTTTCTAAGAATTGACGTAAAAAAAAGTTAAAATAGAAAAATAGATGAAATACACGAAATACATGCAGAGATGGTATCAACAAATTCTTTGTTACATTCGCTTAATTAAGTTTTGGGCGGACCCGACATCTCATTTATTTTAAGAGCTATTCATTAAAAGAGTCAGTGATTTACTGTATAATTCACTGAAACTTTTAAACAAGAATAGAGTTCATATAAAAATTCAATCATTGGAATTATGTGATTCAAATATGCGCAAGCTCACTGTGCAAGATAAAGGCAATTCTCGCTTATCTAACTTATTAGGATTCAACCGTAAAGGCCATTGATTCCTCTATAACATATTTCACCCACATAGATTGAATCTAATTTTTATGACCTGACCCCCTTGATATTTGTCTGGTTGAAAAATCAATCCGTATATAATTTAATCATTTGCTTCTACGTTGAAATTTATTCTTGTTGTGAGTTGAGGTCAAGATATCATTTGCTGGAATCGATCGATACTTTATTCCCTAATCCTTTATATTCTGCTTCCATACGAATAATGGCAACAAAATTGTTATTCAATACAAAGCCCAACAAAAAAAAGATTAAATAATTTTTGTCAATACTTTATATAACTATTAATGTGCTTCAGATTCGATAAAATCTATGCTGAGTTCAAATAATAATTAGAGTGAAAGTGATATTTAAGCGAAAAGACATGAATTATATGGATATAAAGCTTACATAGAATTTGTTGAATGCGATCCATATTTCTATTTATAACAATACTATACAACAGTGTAGAGTAAGGATTGGATTCTGTTCTGAAAATTAGAGCAAATATTAATACAAAGAATGTTTTATATTTCATATTTATTTACTAATTGAAATGTAAATTAATATTTTTCAAGACATCTACGTTAGTTATACCGTAATTATTTTATGGATGAAATGTGAAAAACAGAGTATAAACTAATGTATCATAAACTGGAGTATAGTTTATATAGACTGCAAAACATTTTATTATTCAACAAAAACTATTTAAATATTGACTGACTTGTGAGCAGACTTTGTTGGCATAATCTGACAGAATCTTTGACAGAATTGAAGCAAAAGTCAATTCAAACAAAAATAGTTTTCGTTTTTGACTTTATTCTGACCGATGACAAGTTCTTCCTAATATAACCAACCAAATAACTGTTTATCAAAATTTTGTTTGAAATAAATCCTTAGACATTCAGGTTATGACTCAGAATCTATTTTTTTGAATGATTACTCGAAGAAATTGTATTTTATGGTGAAATTTGTTTATTTTTTTTCTATTGAACTTAACTTTTATTTTAAAAATTTGTTTTGCTTTCATTGCATAACTTTATAAATATTTATATAATTTATTAAAATTTCTTAAAAGCTTAATAACATTTTTTTTTATAAGCCTTAACTCAAACATAACTTTAATGATCAATATTTTTGCGATTCTCAACTAAAGATCATATTTTGAAATATTTAGAGAAAATTTATACAATTTTATGCGAAGTCACGTCAAAAATGAAAACTTTATTTTTCTTATATTTTTATTATAATTTCATATTTTGCCGTAAATTCTAACGTAATTATAATACAAACGTTTCAAATGCAGAGTCTTTGCCAGAGGAGCCAAAGGAGGACATGGCTTACATGTGAACAGTAGCGGAGGAAACGGCGCATTAGTTAGAGCTGTGTTCAAATTTCAAGAAGGTGATACTATATTCACCCTGATCGGACAGCCAGGAGCCGATGCCTGCACAAGCAATAAGGGACCTGAGGTCTAATAAAACTATAAAAACAAAAGAAAATTAGAATAAAAAATAACTTTTGTTTAGTTACAAAACCGATGCAATCAAATGACCCGAACCAAAGTGCAGAAGACATTCGAAAGATCCACACAACAAAACCCAATAAATGAACTGCTCAGGTCACTCAAAACTCTAGCTGGCGGTGCGGGAGGTGGTGGTGGCGCTACGTATGGTAAGGGATTTGAGTCGGCTTTAAATTTTTATTGCATTTTCTTCTTCTATAGTATTCCGAATCGAAGACCAAACTCTGGTTCCACTCATTATCGCCGGTTTGTGCTGTCTTACCATTAAACTGAAAATTGCATTCAACGCATACAATATATTTCACTTATATCTCAGGCGGAGGCGGCGGTGGAGGCAGTGCTGACGACAACAAATATCAGAGATTAGCTGAAGGTTTGCAAAACATTTATCCATTAAATAAATTATAGTCCAGTAAAGCCACTCTAACCTACAGTATTCAGCTCAGCTAAACTGTCTCAATAATTGATGTGCTCTCTCAGTTACATACTGTATAATACTGTACTGTACTGTACGGTACAAATTAATACTAAAATATTGATATGTTAAATATGTTCAATCAACAAGAATATTATGCAATCGTGTGCTTTAGTGTATAAACATGTTCACAGAGATCAACGTTTATCGTAAGGCCTATAATATTCATGAATTAACAAATTATCTGAATTCACATTTAATGTTGCCAGAGATGACCAAGTTGCTTTTAAGTGATATTGAATGCATTTTCTGTCGTATTAGTGATACAATGTTACTATAGTTACACATTTTAATCAACTATTTATTAGAAAAAGATTGGAAATTAAGTTAATTTTTATTATATTCGAGGCTTTGATCAATGAATTCATGATTCAACTGAATATAGAAACAGAAAATATGATCAGGATAATGTTATAAACTTTGCATAATAGGAATTAATTAAATTAATCAGAACTCGAGCGCATTTTATGTTCAGGAGTTGAAACTTAGATCCAATGAAGTGATCGGATATTAATAATATCTTTTGTTTTTTATAATATTCAAACTTATTGTGAAACTTAGGGCAAAATGGAAGAGGTTTTGATTACTCGAGCAAAGGGTCGATAGGAAGTGGCAATGAGTCGGGCGGCGGATGGTATGTTGATCCTTTGATCGTCAGATCCACTTCTGGCGCTTCATTACTCAGTGGGGCTGAAGGAGGATATGTTTGCGAAGAAGCGTTGAAATGGTATTCAATACTAAACTAATAGATCAGAAGAATTCATTCGCATATTATCTGATATTATCTTAATTTTACTTAAAGGGATACAAATGGGGGTTTCGGTGGCGGAGGAGGTATTAAAGCATTTGATTGGTTTAATTATTAATATACTAATTAACAAACTTCTCGTTCATAATTAGGTGGATGTCTGAGCGGAGGCGGAGGTTATTCTCAAATATATTCATAATTTTCAACTTTAATACTAAACGAGTTGCCAATTGATGTTGAAAGGTGGAGGATACCAAGGTGGCGATTCCAATGATAAGGCACAAGGCGGTCAGGGAGGCAGTTCATATGTGAACAAAAAATTTGCATTTATGGCACTTTATTCCGTCAAAGAAGAACGAATGGCTAACGACAATGAAAGCAGTGGTGAAGTCGTTATTTACCCTCAAATGCCCGACTGCTGTAACAATGGATTGTTTCCCTGCCTTGTGGTCGGACAGTCGTTACCCAATGATGTATTGAACATACAATGCATTTGTTCACTGGATCATTTTGAGTACAGCGAGTGCTCCAGTAAGTCTTCCACTGAGATCAGTGATGACCTGATATGTCAATCAGTTATAAAAAATGATAAATCGATTTAAACTTTAACTATAAGTTTGAATGACTTTATAGTAGAATTGAAATGAAGGCAAATTCTAAGCCATATTTGCTCCGGCTATAAATATAAGATGCTTTGAGGAACTTCTATATAGATATCATACTCAAGTTCAAATATATATTGTATTGTGATGCATTTAATTTAATACCATGCTCATTTTGATCCCTTTGTCTGCTAAGACCTTTCGATTGCTATGCTATATGACTGGTCTAATACCAAAACTAAATCAGAAATAAATAAAAATGGCTAACTGGCCAACTAGAAGCCGCAGCAATATTCATATAATTTTTGGATTTTGCACTCCTCTCATGTGTTTTCAAAATAACTGCAACCCAGGTGTCAGCTGGGGCAGATTGGGGCTGATATGCACATTCTTCTTTCATCTTAATGGTATAAGAGTGTATACGCAATCCACTGAAGGGGAATGGGAGGAAGGGCTTGATCTTTATTGTACTCAAGGAGTTCTTAAACTTTACCCACATATGTAATACCGGATTTGACATATGTTTGTTAGGATTGGATATAAATAGAATGAAATATAATAATTGGATTAATAAGAGTACTCTTATTACAGGTCCTCCCATTCCATCACTAACTGTAATAATCATATTATCGATCATTTCCTTCACAATAATATTTATCGTAATCTTCAGCGCATTTGTCGGTCAGTTCAGTAAAAATAATTTCGAGAAATTTGAATTCAACTGAATTTACAAATATTTTATTCAGTCATCAGATATAAAAAGTCGTGTAATAATGAAAACCAATCTGGAGTTGACAGGAATGGCAGAGACGCCAGTGCTTCCCAACTCATTTCCAACAGTTCAACAGACGTACAGCTAAGTCGGCTCAGGAGTGGACACAATATCATAACAGAATATAATCCGAACTACGAGTTCGGTGGCTCAACCTGTACTCTCGAAGATTTGCGTCAAGTGCCCAGGGAGAAGCTCACCCTAATTAAGTATTTATTATTCTTTCTCTCTCTCATATCGATCTGAGCTCTGCCAACAAAATATCGATTACATGAACATTGCATACGTACAGAGCGTTAGGCCAGGGAGCTTTCGGTGAGGTCTACCAGGGCTTCCTGCACAACATGCCGGGAGAAATAACAGATGAGCTGCCCGTTGCTGTCAAAACATTGCCGGAGTACTCGGCCAATCCTCAGGCGGAAATGGATTTCCTGATGGAAGCGCTGATTATGTCTAAATTCAAACACAGAAATATCGTCCGATTCATCGGTGTTTGCTTTGAGAAAATGCCCCGGTTTATAGTACTGGAACTTTTGCCCGGAGGTGATCTCAAAACATTCCTGCGCGAATCACGCGGCACATCCATTAAGCCTTCACCCTTGAACATGGGTGACCTCCTGGTTGTCGCGTTAGGTATTGATTTGTGATCTCAATTGAATCGACTTTCCATATAATCAATGAACAATTGTTTGACATTCATGTGCAAAGACGTGGCTCTGGGCTGTCAGTATTTGGAGGAGAATCACTTCATCCATAGAGACATAGCGGCGCGAAATTGTTTGCTGAGCAGCAAAACTAAATCCCAGTCCGCGAACATCCATAATATTAACGCGTTTTTCAATCTAACGAATTATACGAATGGATTCAATAACAGCGGAATCGTTGTTAAAATTGCAGACTTTGGTAAGGATTGGCTTTAATTCAAACATACGATTGATTTTAATACAAAACTATTTTTTCTGATTTCAGGTATGGCCAGGTATGACATGATTTTAATTTAGTTGAAACAATATTTTCAATTATTTTTATGAAAATTATTTACAAACAAATCATATTCTATAGAGACATATATAGGGCTGACTATTACCGAAAGGGCGGTAAAGCAATGCTCCCGGTCAAGTGGATGCCACCCGAGGCCTTTTTGGACGGAGTTTTCACATCGAAAACAGACGGTTAGACTTTATTCATATTGTCATTCATTGAATTCATTGAATGCTTTATCGAATTGTATAACAGTTTGGAGTTTTGGTGTCTTGTTGTGGGAAGTCATGTCAATGGGATATATGGTATGCATTGAAGTATAAAATCTTTACTTTTGTCGCTATTTATAACATTTCTCTTATATTTCTGCAAAAGCCATACCCGGGTCGGGGCAATCAAGAGGTCATGCAATTGGTGACAGCAGGCGGTCGACTCGAGTCTCCTAACCCTTCAACGCCGTCTCAAGTGTACGCTATAATGAGTCAGTGCTGGAGCCCCGCACCGGAACATCGGCCGTCTTTCACGACAATAATCGAAAGGATAGGATACTGTTTGCAAGACCCGGATGTCTTGAATGTAAAGCTACCAATCTTTCAAAGGGCGCCTTCAATGGAAAGAGACGTAAGTTTTTAAAATTATTTTTAGACTTCAATTAATATATCATTGAATGCCTTGAATATGCTTTGAAGTGAGCTTTGAATAGCTGTTTGAAAAATTAATTTATCGAATGAATGAATGATTGCTAGAAATACTACTATTTTTATAGTCAAATCATTTTTCTATATACTGTACGTAAGGCTCGACTGAGAGAATCCATATATCGTGAGAAACGATTATTTATAGGAATATATTCTCGAAACCAAACGTTTGATTGAATGCTAACAACTTGATTGAATGACTAACTCATTAAAACTTATGATATGTTTCGACCTTTAGATGACTCTAATGCGTCCGCCGCCCGACGCCACAGACTACTTAGTGCCCAACAATCCCTGCTCTAACTCTAACTCAAACTATAGTATGAGTACTGAAAAAACTGAATTACTATCTCCTGACACGTGCTCTACATTCAGCTGTTCTAATGAAGACAATAAGCTTCTGGAACTGTTAGATGATGTCAGTCCTCCGGTCATACCTCCCAGAACAGGCCATTGGAGAGAAACTAGTTTTTCTGACCGTAACTCAAACCCCAAGAATCTGATGGACCCGACGACTGCCACAAGTAATGGCATTAAAGCTGACTTAACGGCCAATAATTCAAGTTCACAGCCCTTACTGTTAGACGCGTCCACTCTATTACAACACCCGTCGCGTTACGTCAACGTCAATGTTCACGATTCTGCCGATGCTCTCAACGCGAATAACGTTCGCGCAAATGCTCAGCACATAAACTGCTAACTGTGCTGTTCAGACAGTGCACATCTGATACCACTATTCTACGATTCGTGTAATCAAATCAAACATCATTTTCATTAGATATTCGTTTTTGTTATACTATTTATTCTGGAATCCATTAATTCCTCATTTGGTTAATGCGATAACGAATTGATCTTATCTTTTATTTATTTGAGAAGAGTTTAAATACATTTCATGATATGTTCTGTACATTAAATGAAACTTCAAATCAACAGAAAACTCCGCAAAAGCTGATACAGTATTGAAACCGATTCAGAACTAATTGAATTAATCTGATTCGACAGATAGAGTCAAATCTTATAGATTCAGATTCACTCCATATTTCCATATATTTATATATAATTTGTTTGATATTCTGTGTAAATAAATAACAGATTTATTAAATAAATTGATAAAATTCAAAGTCTAATCCAGCAAAGATTTAAAAGCTTTAAACTCAACAGAAATTAATTTAATAACAAAACAGCAGAGAATTTAGAGATAAGACGGCCAATGAGTATGGCTTTGAATATTACATAAATTTTTGTATTAGAATATTGCGTGCAATTAAATGATCGTAGATTCAATTATCAAACGACCAAGGGAGGATAGACTAGAATTTGAACCGTATAACTAGGTCATAAGATCGCAACGACAATATTAAACATAAATTCACAGCAAAATGGATAAATTTGGGGCATATTGAATGAGCCTGTTCAACCTGTTACCAACCCGGGACACTTTCCTAAGCCCTGCATACGGTTTTAAAAATTGATTAGTTTTGACATTTCTTATCAATTTTCGTCTAAAAATTTAGTTTAATTATGGAATTTACAAAAAGCACCTGAAATAACCCACCTTGAACATGAGCCTACTCCAACAAAATAGAGGCTAAGTTAACAATAATACTGAATCATCTCTGATATTAACTGAACACAAATGGAAATCATGACAAACATTGTGTATGAATACTAACGATGACTTAATTGTGTTTTTTGTATAAATATATTTCTATAGAAAAGACTAAAATTGTGCCAATTTTTCAATATTTATTAATATTAGAGTTATTAACGAATTTCATATGAATTTATTTAAATAAGTTTTGAAACGAAAAATTTTAGTTATAATAACATAAAACCGAATTTGCTTTTTGTAGATATATTTCTGAATGAATTCTTTGCAAAGATTGGGACAAATATTCGAAGTTTTGCCATAAATTGTAAACTTGTTGTCCATTTAAACGATTAACTGATTAACTGTGATATACATTGCATTACATTTAAGTTATAACTGATTGTAATTATTGTTCAATCAATTCAAACATCGATTTAATGTAATTCTCATTATTTGTGAAATGAATTCTTTAAACATTAAAAAATAATAAACAAAAATAAAGTTCAGATTTAAGTTCAATCATTCGTATAATCGTATTGTTGTATAGAATTGTTTTTAATTCAGAATTTGTTTTAATTTTTAAAAAAATATTAAATTCTTTTAATATTTAATTCAATAAAGTTTTTAACAAAAGAAATGACAAAATATAATAAATACTCTAATAATGAGTTTATTTGTAAATAATTTAGACTTTTATTGAATTAAATGACTAAAAGACAAAATAAAACAAAAGAAAAAATCATTAATTTTTTACAGAAAATAAATAAAATATTTGAAAATTAATAATAAATAAAAGCTAAGAGTCATTGAAGAGCCGACAGAGCGATACGTCGTCTTCGATGGCATGATTTGAAGCATTGGTTTTACTGTAGAAAATGGGTCTCAAGTTCTTAATCTCAATGCTATTGTATTTATATAACTGTCCGATATTTTTCTGTTCAAAGAAAAAAACAATTTTCAAAAAATGTCTCAAAAATCAAATGAAGAAATTGTGAATAAAATCAAATCCAATGACAAGACTCACTCCAATGACTTGCGAGAGCAGTCTTTTGAGGAACTCTTTCTTCTTTTTGTCCGTAAAAACGATTTTATCTCTATTTTCGTTGTTTTTAATGAGCTTTTCGTCGAAATCATTCCACAGTTTGATATCAGAACCGCTTATTTCACTTAATTTCAATTTAATTGAATTGAAGCCCAATTTGATGGCAATTCCCTCATAAAGAGTGAGCATTAGATGGATGAGAATCGACTGGTTTTGTTCGTGTTCTCCGAAATAAGACAAAGCAGTCATCAGTTGCTCGAACAGGAAATATACGGCGCTTTCGCTTCTAATCATATTATCGTTAATTATTTTGCGGATCAGAATCGCATTCAAATGAGCCGTTTTTAGGGATAGGGTTGTGTCCATCCATGAGAGCGATATAGCGGTCGGATATATAATCACATTTGGAATGGCATTCAATAAATAGTTTCCTAATTCGGAGACATTTGTCTCAAACACTTCATTCGAGTTTGCGTTCGAGTAATCCATCGATTCGTTAGTTTTGTTCGGATTATTCAGAATAGAGACCAATAGTTCGACAAATTCTCTGCTAAGGAGTCGATTGATTTGGTCGGACAGCACTTCCGACTCAATCGGTTCGCTTTCGTCTTTCATGCCTTCCTCTGCACAAACACTTCTGGACTTAATGGCATTCCATCGCTCATTGATCTTATTGAACAGAAAAGGCAAAAGAGTGCTAACTATGGGTACAATCCTTTCGTAATGGGTTTGGCTCTGAGGACAGTTCGATATAAAAGGTCGGATAAAACTCTTAACAATCATTCGGAGCTTCCATTCGGGCAGGAATTCTATGTCATTCAGGACTGGCTTGAAATCACAGATTTGATCATAGATTTCGGGTTTGAGCAGAGCTATGGCCGCACCTAAAGCACAGTAACAGCTCTCGTGAAGACTCCAAAGAAATATTTGCATTCGATATGCATTTGATTTGGCGCTCATGTATTCGCTGTTACTTGTGTTCGGACTCATATCCAAGACATGAGTTCTGTCGGCTTCAGTAATGTTGGCGTAAACTAATGTCTTATACTTTTCGTTACATTTCTGCTGACATTCAGTCCTCCAAATGGTATTCAAGTTAGAGATCAATGAAAATAATCCTTTAATTAAAGGAAACATTTGTGGAATCAAAACATTCTTGCGATCGGTTTTGATTCGCTTCAGAAGACCTAACACTAGATTAACGACATATAACAGATTTGCGCGCTTTTGACCGAAAATATTATCGTCTAATATATCCAGATTCAGACCGATATCACTAATGAACTCAAAAGCATTTATATTATAATTAATTATCCAATCGATTGATTGAATCAGTTCTCCAATGAATTGCTTCTGTCGTTCAATGTCTGGAAATTCATTGCTTTTTTGGAGAGAATTAAAAAAATATGAATTTAATCATAATTATCATAAAAATGATCTGATTTTTTATAAACCTAATTAATACGAGTCCTTCATTTAGAGCGCATTTTTCCATTTGACTGAATTGGTCGACATCTGAGGCCATCAAATGTATGTGCGCTTTAAGGTCTGGGAATAATGGCTAATGTTTTGGGAAATTATTAATCAATTATTGAATATTAGTTCAAATGAATTGTATTCATACGAGAAGAAGCATTGGATAGGATTGGCATATCTTTATGAAGAGGGAACAGGCGTGTCGGCGCAGGTTCTTCACTTCTTTAGACCTCGAGCCCAATGTTTGTCCGTCACTCGTGAATGAGCCCAAAGACAGCGTCTATTTTGAAATAACAAAAAAATTCAAATTCAAACTAATATTCAGCCCAGGTATGGCCAGTTAGTCTAGCTGTAGGGGCGGTTTCATGATTTTTAATCGACTTCTCTGGCTATCCCTGATTTTGTGAACAAAGAAATTGATTACCCGTTCAATGATTTGTTTGAGTAAATCATCCGAAATGTGCGACAAAAACACAGTCAAAGCCGAAACACACGAGAGTTGACTCGATATGACGTTCGGGTCCTCTCTATTGCTTTTGGCGATCAATGAGTTCAAGAGAGCATTACTTTCGGTGTAAAACTGAATTTCAAAGAGAAATGCATTGAATTTAAAGTCGGATCGAATTGAATGCTAAATACTATTTACTCGACTCTTATCCGATATCTTATTGAAAACTGCGGCCGAAAGTTGTGCTAATATTTCCCAAACAGTTATTTCATTATTCGATTGAATTAAAGCCGTATTTAATGATTCGCTGACGAAATCAAAGCACAATTTTTCGTTTAAAACTGTGTTTTCAGAGAATAAAACATTTCATAGAATTAGAACTCAAATGATTCGGATTTTTCTCTTAATTACCGGTCAATTGTCTGAGCAGTTCGATGGCATCGGCTCTAAACTTGAAGAAGAAAGAGTCGAAGTCATCCGTGTCGTCGAACTCAAAGCCCAGAACAGATTTATTGAACTCTTTTTTAGATATTTTGTGCGGAATAACAGATATTAAACTCATTTGCAGTGAATTATCGAATGAATTATTATTTGAGAATTGTTTGTAATGTTTGACAAAAGAAAACCAAAACTGAATGGAAATGGCATTCAATACAATGTTTGGGTGCGATAGCAAAGAGAGAATCGTCTGAAGGTATTGGTGCCAACAGTCGCTCGAAATACTACTGATATTGGAAAGTATGACCATTTGTTGGCCAAAGCCTGTCATCACTTGAACCAAACGCTTAACCAAAGTCTGATTCTCGACGTCTTCGGCACTCAATTCAATATATTTGCTATAAATTTATTGCGAATTATATTTAGATATATTTTCATTCACTTGCGAACCATTCAATCAGTACTTACCGAACGATTGTCACAATTAAAGTCATGTTATGATCGCTAAGAAGTGTTTGAATCACATTCTTATCGTTTGTCTTCATTTGTTTGCGATTCAGACAAACGAGAAGACAATCACAAATCGATTGTTTAATTTGTGTCCACTTCTGGTCCGCGCAGTCATTGGCCAACATTTGCATCAAAACATTTAAGACATTTGCGTCCAATTGAGTCCATTCGCACATTACACTCAAAGTGGAAATGGATGTCAGACAGAGGTCTGTGTCAGCACTGGTCACACACTTATAAATGTAAGAATAAATTTGCGGCAAATTATTAATGAATTCATTAGTGATTTCACGCCTTCTCTGAGTGTTATTGGGCTTAAAGAAGATCCCAATGTCTTCAGACAACTGCCAAATGCAGTACAGACTCAGATTAGACTGAGTTTGGAGTAAATAAGACATAAGTTGTGCCCAATTCTGAGGCCATTCCCGCACAAGCACTTCGATGACACAACGACTCGAGGCGTTCATCAAATGTCGCCATTGATTGCCTCGAAGTTCAGTCGAGACGAACCAGTTTTGGATCAGTTGTTTGATCTGCTCTTTGAGGCTCTGATCGATTGAATTCCAGTAGAATTTGATGACCGCTTCCAAGAGCTGAAGACCAAAGTGTTTATAAACAATGGATTTGTTTGAATCGACAACTGTTTGGTTCAATAGAGCGAACGAAGCGTTCAATAAATTCAATACATTTTCACTCGATTTGAATGTTTCGATGAACTGATTGGCAGTATTTCGCTCTGAAATACCACTTCTTTCGTCGATTATCACATCAATTGATTGACACAATTGTCTGCAAATCACTTCTATGTCACTCATTATAAACTTATATTCACTTTAATTAAATTCAAAATAAAACTAAAATAAAATTATTCATAAATTAGATTAAATTAAATTAAATTAAAAATTATTGAAAAATAATTTGTTTATAAATATTAATATATAAACAGAAAAACGTGTTTAAAGAGAGTGTAAAACATTGTAAACAAACCTTTGATTCAATTCATCCAAACATAACGGCAATCATTACAGTAGAGTGAAGTCAATTAGCCTTACCTTAGAATGAACATTGATCAGTATGAAATGTACAGTAATGCACAAGGGCATCTTCCAAAATAAGTTATACTGTAGATACCAAGTTGAAAAAAGTTCCAGTTATTCCCCAAAATTGTCTGCTATTCTAAAGCACGTGGGTCATTGGATTCTTGAATTCTAGGGTCGTATTAGTATTCAATGAAATTATCTGTATATAAGAATTGCAGACATATCTGGATGAAAGGCAATCTTGATTTTTAAATTAAACAAATAGTCCTGTTTATACTGTATTGCATAAACAGTCGAATCGATTGCATAATCAAAGCTCAAAGTATTCGGAAATCAATGAAAATTATACAGTATTGAATGCAAACTAATTATTATTTTTATTCATTTTAATGGTTTAAGCCTTAAGTTTAGTGTATTTTAATCATTAGAATATAATTTTCAAACATTATTAGAACTATTAGTAAAACAATATTTTTTTTATAATTAATAATACGATTAAATGCAAAGATTTTTAGATAAATATAATTATAAATTATATAACTATTTAATAACATTATTATTCTTAACGTCATTATACAGTAATAATCATAACTATAATAATATTCTGTATATTATTTAACCAGAAGTCGAGTAAAACAACTATCAGTTAAAGCAATTTTTAGACAAAAATAACATAAAATTTAAACTAAATTAATGTTAAGATAGGCTTCAAAGTAGTGGTCATTCTTTAGGTGCGAACTCAATAAGAATCGACTGCGAGGGTTGAAGTGTGAACTCAGAGAACTTTATCTCATTCCCGACCACCTCTTCCCTGGTCTCAGAGTCGGTCAGATATACGGTTCCCGTTGCGGGCAGATAAGGCTCATTGAGCCGAACGGTCTTAACTGCACCCGTATTCAAATTGATGGCCAAAACGTATCCGTTCTGCCCCTCACTGGTCCGGCTTATGACCAATACGTTATCAGTGCTGTTAATATTGGGAAAATGGGTTTCGCCCAACAATATAGATTCGGCTCCTTTTTTGCGCAGTCCTATCAACGCCTGGAATACCTTGAGATGAGAGGTCTTGTTCTCATTCAGCTCCGTCTCGACGTTGTATTGGGTGTGAGTGTTGGGCACATAGAGCCAGGTCTGCACGTTATCAGAATCGCTAAAACCGGCAGAACTGGTATTTGTGCTCCACTGCATGGGTGACCGCTGTGCGAACCGGGATGAGTCTCCCTCTTGCATAGTCCTGTCCGGAATCTGTTGGTTGTCTTTCATACCGATCTCATCGCCGTAATAGACAACCGGAGTATTGCGCGGAAGTATGAACGCCAGCATAAGTATGGCGTCGGACAGGCGGTGGTTCAGTCGCGTCGTCAGTCGAGACCTGTCGTGATTGCCGGTCACCCAAGCAGACCAGGGACCGGGGGGTTTGGCCTTTTTAGGCCAATTCAGATCTTCGGTGGCCTTAATCCAGGACGAGATCTTCTCCTTGAGCTGATTGGCGGACATGGTTTGTGTGACGTCTACTAAATTGAAATTAAAGGGTAAGTCAATGATCGGGTCTTCACTCGAGCCGTAGTATTTCAACAGTTGTTCCGTCGGTTCGTATGCCTCTGATATCAGAATCTTCTTAAGGCCCGTCTGCTTAACAACTTTGCGCCACTCCTTCAGTATCTCATAGTTGTCGGGCTGTCCTTTGGTCTTGTCGTGCAATAGGGTGTCGTAGTCATTGCCCACTGCCCGGGCGTTCAGCACTTTCTCGTCCTCGAAGTTCGGGTCTTCCGTCAGATGAGAGACCGCATCGATGCGAATGCCGTCCACTTTGTGGCGCAACCAAAACATAAGCACTTCTTTCAAAGCCTGTCTGACCCCAGGATTGCGCAAATTCAGGTCCGGCTGTTTTGGAAGGAACTGATGCAAAAAGTATTGGTTCCGTCTCTCACTCCAAGTCCAGGCACTGCCGCCGAACACAGACACCCAATTGTTGGGCGGCTTCGGTCGTCCGGTGCTATCGGCCGGTCCACTGCCGTTGTGCCAAATGTAGTAGTCTTTGAACTCAGGGTCACCCCTTTCCGATGCGTTGAACCAGGGATGACGATCACTGGTGTGGTTCGGAATGAAATCGATAATGACCTTCATATTCCTGTCCTCCCTGTGCATCTCCGTTACCAATTCGTCAAAGTCTTCAAGAGTGCCATATCGGGGGTCAATGTCCGTGAAGTTGGTCACGTCATAGCCCGAGTCAGCCATATCTGACGGGTATATCGGCGACAGAATCAGAGTTTCGATTCCAATGTCTTTAAAGTAATCCAATTTAGAGGTCAATCCTTTGATATCTCCCTCTCCGTCGTTGTTCGAGTCCTTGAATGAGCGCACATATACTTGATATACAGTGGTCTTCTGCCACCAGGGAAGTGAAGAGGTGGCCGGGCACTTGGGGGCCACGGCTATGATGACTACGGCCCCAATGAGCATTGCGAACCAGATCACCCAGAACAGTATGAACAGGAACATTCTGAGTCTCACCCAAAACGGGTCGTTCGCATATTTCATGAGCTCTTCTTTGCTCATCCCCACAGCCTTTCCATACCCTTTGTCGACGTCGACCTTCGCCTCTCCGTTCTTGCCATCGATGGCTGCCGTGAACTTCACTTTGGAAGGCGAGGCCGGGTCTGAGTTCGGGTTCAGTTTCTCCTTCACAGCGATCTCCTCATCCATTTCAAACTGTTCGCTCTCTTTGTTCGCTTCTGAAGACATATTAGTCGACAGTCCCTTCTCTTGCAGTAGTTATACAATAGATTAGTATACGATATGATATGATATGATAGGATCGCTTAGTAGTCAACTCAATGATCGCTATAGAGCTATAGTCAGTCAATACAGTTATCAGAGTTTCAATCGCTTAGAACTGAATTCAATTTCTGTTCATTAGAACTGAACTCGTATTCAGTGTTGCGCTCAGTGCTGGTGAGGACTGATCTCTCAATTGTTTAATTGGCAACGATTGCCAACTCAACGGAATTGGATTACTTTTGGCTCTTAGGGAGTGACTGTCGCCTACTTATTAGACTAGCAGTTATGCAGTTATGTCGAGTCGAGTCAATACCAGTTCTCTATAAATATTATGTGATATGAATGCAAGTGCACTGCAGTATACAGTAAGAGCTGAAGCGATGGGTTAGGCAATGCTTACGATCTGTTGTATCATTCTGCCTGTTCTGCCTGTGCAGCTGCACTTGTATCAAGTCTACTCTCAGATCACAAGACATAGCAATCCGCAGACTCCGCACACACAGGCCTTTGCTATACAGACATACATTGATTGCATTCCACATCTGATATGATTTAATGATTGAATTCTGGTCTAAACTATTAATATTTGTTTATATAAATCAAATATTTTTAGTCATTCAGTAAATTGGGTTCAAAATAATGACTGATTATATCTGTTATTTGTCAGTCTTTAAATCGATTTAGTCTTTATTCGATTTGACACTGCAACTAATAATATGAACCTGGTATTATGAACTCTGTGAACTCTTAAGATTAACTGCCAGAACTTTTATATGAGAGAAAATGCATTCATATGTTAGAGAAACTGATAGGAAGTTAAATGCTTTTGATTCGGTTCACACATAAGATTGAATTACACGCGAAGGCTATGCGAATAGTTGTTAAATACATAGTATTGTAATTCAATCCAATCTTAATTGTTCTCTCATTTTATTCAATCGTTTTAATCAATCGATTAATTCTATAATTCTATGGAAAAGAAAGCATAGAATTCATGAAAGATCAATAAAAGCAGCCCTGAATAAAATAAATGCTACTAGATTCAGTAATTTAACCAATTGAATAAGTTAATTTTTCTGAAAACTTTCTTAAGAATTAGACCTAGATACACATTATCAAATAGTCAAATAATGCAAACGTAGAACAAGTAATAAACTTGTCATATCTTGTTTGGAAAAGTTCAAATTTATGAACTTGATCAAATCTGAGCCACTATTATAGGTCAAAGCAATACAATTTTATACCCTGAATCAAAGTTGGAGACCGTTGATAAATTATAGTGATCTACTGCATATTGGTCCAATGGTCAGTATGATTAACAAACAATATTTAGGCTTCCATAGACCCAAACCGCCTTAATGTGCCTTGCTAGCATAACTTGAGACTCAGTTGAGTTATAAAGTTCAGTTAAACATTGAATTTGGGTACAAATTGAGCCAAAAAGTCGATCTATGAATCAAAATTGAGTTCAAAGATTACTTACACACAAATGAGCCTGTGCCTTTATGTGAAAGTATCAAGCAAACTTTGAAACTTATCTGAAAGACACAGATTTATTGGAACTATTGGCTGAACACAAATAACGTTATATTTATGGCTAACATGTGATTGAATTGAATTATTCTGATTATCAGAATCTGATTCCAGTTTTAAAAACAATTTAAACTGAATTTAAGTCAAATTGAATTAATATTTATGTCATTTAATGGTTGATTGAAATGCAAAGACAATGAAAGTAATAAATGTTGAAAAATATGATAATTTGGACACAAATTCATTCAAACAATTGGTCTCTAAAGTGAGTCAAAGCCATAAAAGTTAGACTGAATTGAGTTAAGACTTAATTATGAATACATTTATTATAATATTTATTATCCAAACAAAGGATAAGCCGTTTGTCATACAAAAGGCAGACTTCGGTCGATGTCTGAGGGAATGGACGCCAAACTATCTGAAGGACAGACTGAAAGAGACGTCGGTTTCAGTTCACGTCTCAAACCAATCAAAACTGGATTTCATTCACAAAAACTTTTGTTACAAAACATTGGCTTTCAATGAGTTTATCGACAAATGTCTGAACGAAACCGAAAACCACTACTATTTGCGATCCGTCGGTCGGGACCGGAGGGCCAGAGATGTGGCGAACATTCGGACGCACTTTCCCTCCATTGCCGAAGACATAACGATTCCATCATTTCTGGCCATTTGTGAGGACAACACAAATGAGTGCAAAGATTGCGATAAAAACCAACTCTTTTCGACTGTTTTTCGCATTTCATCCAAAGATTTAGTTCTTTGGACTCATTACGACATTTTGGACAATATCTTAGTTCAGATCAGAGGCAGTAAAAGAGTGGTTCTGTTCCCGCCCGACAACTGTTCCTATTTATACTTGCAATCGGATAAGTCGCAGGTCATTGATATCGACGCACCGGTAGATGAGTTGCGACAGAAATATCCGCTTTTCTTGAATACGACTCGTTATGAGTGCACTCTAGAAGAGGGCGATTCCTTATTCATACCTTCCCTTTGGTTCCATAACACCAAAGCTCTTGAGTTCAGTATTGGAATCAATATCTTCTGGAAAGACAAACAGATATCGGATCAGAATCTGTACCATAAGAGCGATGTTTACGGCAATAAAGACTTGAATCCAGCGTTGGATGCGTTCAGTAGTTTAGATAAAGCGCTCAAACATATCGAGAAAATGCCAAAAAAGTTCAGAGATTTTTATCTAAAGATTATTATAAATAAATTGGAAAACAAATTGAGTTAAAAATAATTATATTTTTTCAGTTAATTCTAATAAATATTTATTGTTTGAACTCATTATTAATCAAACGTTTTATCATTTGATATCATTTTTAGTTTTATTACTTAATTGTTCTCTAAATTAGTGTAAATGTATCCGAAATACAATGATTAGACAGAGATGGCCAGAGGTGTTCACTCAGGGTCTGTATGACATAAACAATATGTATTGAATTGAAGCAAAATATTTTCAAAAGAGTTATTCCCCTTTAGTTTCATGAAATAATCCGGGCATAGTACCCGTATACTCTTTAATTCAGCGACTATACTGTAGTGTGCATATCGTACAGAACTGTGCTTGCTCATTCAATTATATTATCTAGATTTAAGGTTATTTTTTATGAAAGTTAGTTCTTAGTTAGTTAGTTAGGTTGTTATGAAAAGATTTGATTTTCAAGTGTGATATACAGTAGAGTAGATGTAGTTCTTATCCTTTCCTCTACAGTACAGAATTCAATTACCCTGCACATTCCCACATTTGAAGTGAGCAAACAGATCGGACGGAGTGAATGTGAAACAGAATTAGTATTCTATGCTTTTGTTTTACGAGAATCGTGTCTATCAATCAAAATCATAACTAAATTATAGAGTATCGTTCGCCAAAAGTACCTAACAGGGTACCTAACTCTGAAAGTATATGGCAGCAACTTTTTAACATTGAGATCCATTCACTGTCAAATCCCAATCAGTAAAGTTCGTAATAAGTTCTAGCTTACACTACAATATTATACCTTTCTCAATTCTGGCGTTCTATAGTTTATTGCATGAAATGCTTAATTGAAGGCATAATAAGTTTGGCTAACATTTTGATGACATTAGAACTAAGGTGTAAAACAATATCATCCAGCCATGGATGGTCATTGGAAAGTTCAACCAAACAGTTCCCTTGGTCATATTGACTAATGTTTGACAATTAAATGCCTGAGTTTGACAATTTAAAAATGTGTACTGGCTCTTTTCAATATTTTATACACTGCATTGTATAAGTTGCCAGGACGTATGTTCGAGATATACCCAGGTACACACTTAGTTATAACTATCAATATGTCTGTGCCTTAAAAGCTCACTACAAAAGACGTCAAATTCCAAACTAACAGCACTTTATGAGGATCTCAATGAACGCCAGATTTTTAGATATTGGTTCGGATGACAAGAGAGAAGATTTTTTTGCAAACAAAACCCATCTCTCTATAGAGTAATGTAATTAAGTTCAACTCCTTATACATCGAGTGTCACTTTCGGTCCATTTCTAACGTTACAAATGATTGGAGAATTTGAACAATAGATGAATTATCTTCAATAAAATGACAAATATTTTCATGCAATTCAGTTGACAACAAGAATAGTAACAGAAGTTTAATAATGAGAATAACATTCAATTGTGTTTCACTCAATGAACTAACAATTAATTACTTTTAAAGTAATTTTAAACAAATTTTTATACAACAATGAACCTCATTATAGCAAACTGTTTGGTTTTATAAAGTAATTGACTACAGTATAATCAAGTCTAATTTTTTTATTCATGAGAATAAAATTGATTAACTGAATAATTATTTTTCGAGAACTTTTAAACTATTGTTTTACAGCAGCAGTCTTCAGAATTGACTTTATTTTTATACTAGGGATGTGCAAAGTCGGCCGAGTCAGCGGGTATAAGGGGTGAAATGGCGGCTTTTTGGCCAAAACTCAGGCGGGTATTAGGGGGGTATTTTTAAAACAAGATGGCCGCCACAATGGCCGAAAATGGCGTTTAAAGTCGAAAATGGCCGATTTTGACCGAATTTCGACCAATTTTGACTTAATTTAGTTAAATTTAGCACAATTTAGCATTAATTCACTTAAATTAAGCTTAATTTAGTTGAATTTAAGCTAAA
>JAQIWA010000804.1:0-24889 GCA_034693305.1 Eueremaeus valkanovi
AGCTATCATAATTACCCACTCACTAGATTGGCTTATCTAGGGGGCGCTGGCAACATTAGGGGCTAGAATTCCTCTTTAATAACAATTAAATAAATTGATTACTTGTGTAATAGAGACGACTCCGACAGCAACAGCCAGTGCCACAAAATAAAGAGCAAATTCAATTGATTTATTCCAAATCACCTCTGGGTCATCGTTTTGTGCGAACACATTAACTAAAAGACCAAAAACATAGGAATAGATCGGAACAACTAATCCAAATAATAGCGCACAGAATAGTCCGCAAAATATATAGTATTTATCCATTAATAACATCTTCAGAAGCCTTGTCTGAGAGAAACTTTTGAGCACTTCTTCGGTTTCAGTGCTGTCTATCGGCTCACTATTGACAGCAGAATTGGCTGAACTGCTCAGTGCACTCATCGTTCGCTTGTATGACATTGGGTTCAGATCGATGTCATCGTAAAGATCTTCGTTCTTCTCGTTGTTATTCTTACTATTCTTGCTATTCATCTGTTGTGTAATCACAAGATTGAAATACAATCCCCTTTTGTCCATCAGTTCCTTATGAGAACCCATTTCCTTGACTTTTCCGTTCTGTATGAATATTATTCGATCGGAGTTTATGATTGTCGACAATCTGTGCGCAACTATTATAGTTGTTCTGCCCTTTGAAGCCCTGAATCCAAACCCATATTTCAGACCATTATTTACAAAACATATGAATTCTAATCAAATCAAATCAAATCAATTCAAACCTGTCGAGTGCTGTTTGCACTAAGGCTTCTGATTGCAGGTCCAGTGCAGACGTGGCCTCATCTAAGAGTAATATTTTCGGTCTATTAATCAAAGCCCTCGCGATTGCAATCCTCTGCTTCTGTCCGCCCGACAGCTGAGCGCCTCTATCGCCGACATATGTATCGTAAGCTTCGGGTAGTTTAGAGACAAAGTCGTGAGCATTGGCTTCAATTGCAGACAACTCTATGTCCTTCTGATTGACGTCTTTTCGATGCGAACCCAAAACTATATTCTCTTTAATGGTTGTGTCGAAAAGCACCGGTTCCTGACCCACAACACCTATCTGTTCCCTAAGCCACCCGAGGTTTAAATCTCTTATATCATGTCCATCGATGAACACACCTCCAGATATTGGATCATAAAATCGTTGTATGAGTTGAATGAGTGTAGACTTTCCACAACCGGATGGTCCGACCAGTGCCACAGTCTCTCCGGTATTGATCTTCAGATCAAATCCCTCCAGAATTGTCACATCCGAACGCATCGGATAACTGAAGTGAACGGATTTGAACTCAATATTTGCGGTAAAAGTCTCGGGTTTTTTGCCGCTTTCAGACGAGACGTCTATTTTGGGTTTCCTTTCGATTATGTCGAATATCACGGCAGCCGTTCCTCTGGCCATATTGATGGCCTCGAAATGTGGTGCCGCCGCTCCTGTAATATCGGAGAAATGACTTATTTGTAAAACTCTATTCCTGTTTCTAAGGACACAACACTAACCAATACAATATCCCGCGCCCAGCACTGACCAGAAGACAATGGTTATGCCACCGATTGTGTACTCGTTAGATCCATCTTCCCTGGAGTCGATAATCTGCTTAACCCCAAACCATATTCCTAAAGCCATTCCCATATACATACAGGCATATAGGATCCCATTCCCTACACCAGTCATAAAATTCCTTTTGATTCCACTCTTCATCGCAGGAATCAAATTCTGTTCATATCTTCCCAATTCTTTTGATTCGCCACTAAACGAATGAACAGTTCTGATAGCACTGATCACTTCTTCGGCCACATTCCCAGCTGAAGCATATGATTCCATCTCTTTGCGCGCAAATGATGCTTGCACCTGATCTCAGTTAAATCAATACATCGTTTATTATATAAAATATTAATTCTCTTTAAAAATATATTTATAAACTTTCTATTTTTTTCAATTTTTTAGTTTTTTGTAAACAAATTTCTGAGTCTTTGGTTTAATTAAAAATATCTTAATTTTAATTTCTCAATACTGTAGTAGTTTTTCTAATGAAAACATATAAATTCAAACCTTATTCATGATTGCAGTGGAGAATGCAGTGAATGGGGAAATGGCTAATACAACGAGAGTTAGTTTCCACCCGTAATAGAAAGCCAATACAAGATTGACAATAACAGCGCACACCGTATGGATAGCGAGGCCTAACTTCTCATTCATGCCGTCCTCCACACGCTTTAAATCACTGATTAATTCAAATTAAAATATCAACCATTAATTGAATTCAGCTTATATTGATTCATACTCACGCCGAGACCCTGGATGCAAAATCACCCGTCGACCTGGAGTCAAACCATGAGATTTCTTGTTTAAGAACAGAATTAAAATATTTGACTTTAATTGTGTGAATTTGGTTCAATGCGGCCAAAGGGAAAAATGTCATAATTATGAAGTTGGATATATTGATGAGGATCCATCCGACGAACAGAATTATGCTCAGGAAGTATATTTCAGACATGAATTCCTCTTCCGTTATATATTCAGTGCTATTATTAGTATTATTCGCACTAATGCTTGAATTTTGGTTTAACCCAAATTCATAATTGACAAACACATCGACAATATTTCCGAATAGTGCTGTAAGCATAGGCCAGTGAGCACTGGACAGTACGGCTGCTATGACTCCAATCCCCATAAATAATTTATCCATTGGTTTGGAATATTTGAACTGGACACAAATATTGATTAATATTAATATTCAATTATAGAGACTACTATACTAACCAATTGCAAGAAAGAGACCGGTGGCAAATGTGCAACCTTTTCACCTTTCTCCTTTTTTCCATCGTCAGATCTGCAAAATTAATATATTTTAGTTAAGAAAATACAATAAAATTCACATTTATTCTCACTTCTCGTTCATTATTAATAAATATTTGTTTTTAATCGATTCAAAAAAATTATTTTTTTTATGTTTTGATGAATTGTGAATTCAATGAGTTTATGATTTCGTTAAACTAATTATAAAAAGTTCGTATGATTTCACTTTATATTGGAGTTGTTGGAGGCGGGTTTAAATGGGTCCGGTCAAAATGCAACCTGCGTTGAACCAAACGAGGCTTTTCTTCAATACTTTCTCTTAACCTTATTTTGCCTGAATTTCGACCAAAAAATTAGTAAAATTAAACAAAAATTGAGTCGTAATCACATTTTTCACCAACCACTTGACTATTACTATATTTCCTTGGAGTTTTTCCCAAAAACCCTGCAATTTTACCCTTACCTCGACTCCAATTATTGATTCCACGAACTTTTTCATATCTGATTTAACGTTTTCTCCATTTGATTAATATTTTAATAGTGAATGCGATTAGATATACATTATTATTATTATTATATAAAGTTGAAGTGTGCAACAAAGGTGTGCGATAATCGATCAAATTAAGAGTATCCAAAGTCCATTGGATGATCCTCCACTCAGGAACCCTGGTTTTGCTACTTATCTCTGGATTGACACAATTCAATTGATCAATTGATCCTGTTCGATTGAGTCGCAAAACCTTTCAGAATAATTCAAAAGTTTGGGCACAAAGGGTGACAAATAATGCTATGAATGCACACACCCTGGCTCTTCTCTGACAATAGTAATTATTAATTGAACTTAAGCGGCAAAGCAATCAATGGTGTTCTTATAAAAATTACGAATATATTACGAAAAACCTTAATATAATGTATATTAACATAAGATTTATTAAATAAAGTTTTAAAGGCCTTAAGGCTTAAGCCATACAAGATCTGTAATGTTCAAGCCAGGCTACTCGACAGGGTTATCGTTAAAATGCTCCATGGCAGTCTAGCTATACTCTTAGTCATTATTGGCATTGAAATGACCTTGAAAAAAATTTAAAGTTTCAATTCTTCCAATTGGTCTATCTCTTCCCCATCTCTGGAACAAACCATTTATAACAATAAAATTCGGAGACAATTGAGTCAAATAATAAAACTTAATTATTTGAAGACATTTATGACTTCATGTACTGTACACTAATGTAATTTATCAGTTGGTGAGTCCCAGATCATATTAATCAACTTTTAGCTCTTGTTCGTAATCTTTCTTATTTGTCCTCCAATTCCAATCAAAATCTTATGACTCAATCTGTCTTCTGGTCCTTACACTCACTTTAAAGTAAAATTAAACAATTCTTATGTTTAAAATCAGTAAAATTAATAACAATTATCATTATATTTGTAGTCATAGTGGAGTGAAATCAGTCTTTTATTGTTTTATTGAAAAATTAATTAAAATCTTATGATAAGTAAATAAATGATGATTCGGACGATACATATTCTTATGTTATTTAATTTATTGCTTAATATATCAGATTATTATTCAAGTTACCTGTGTTCATATTATCTCATTAATGATAATGCCGTAGTCGTGGCTCATCTTCACTGAAATTCAATGCATAAACTCATCGCTTAATTAATTTTTCAAACATTCAAAGAAATAAAAACTTGAATAACATTTGATCGAAATGATTGACCTTTCGTGATATACTAATACGGGTACTTTTAAACAAATATCAACTAATTTACACTAATCTTCTTAATATTATAACTTAAATTACAAAACCTATTAAAGTGTACCTGAAAGTTGCCTAACAGAAGAGTGTTCAAAATTCACCCGAGCCATTTCATTTTTCCAATCTAACTTATGTTGAGCACTCAATGCTCGCATCAATTGAGCGGAAGAATATGCATAGATTGCTGTACAGTGTAAGACATATCATATGTAAACAACATGGATAATACAGTTGAATAATTATCTAAAAAATGTGCTCGAATTTTGCACCCAATTTAATTTAATTATTCTTTTATCATATCTTTAGATAACTTAAGAAATTGAGTGTAAAATTAGAACAAATTTTGTTAGATTTATAGACACGAGTGTACAGGGTTCAAACTTAAGATAAAAGAAGATCAATCTTGTTATACAAACTTTATCTAGGCCGTTATTGTTATCAATACGCAAAATGCGCATAAGTCCGGGTAAATAAGTTGTTAAATATATTTACGATTAGTCGTAATATTTAAATGTAAATTAATAGAAAGTTCAAGTTACAATTTTCCGAAAAATATAAATATTTTACAATATTTATAAAATTGCTAACAAATTAGATTAAATAAAATAAATGAGTGAAAACCTTATCTAAATCTTAAGAAAACCAGATTAAGAAACCTTGCAAACATCTTATTACTCCTCTGTACCCGATTACACCCATCAGATTCCATACTTTATTGCAAAAGTGTTCTTCTTATAAGTGTGAACTCTGTACACTTGTCATGAATTTTATTATTTCTTTTTAATTTATTTCTGCAAATGTTTATTAAATGCAATTTAGTTGAAGTTCTAAATATAGCAGAGGTGTGCAGTAAGAGTATGGTATTAAATTTCCCCTGGCGAAAAAGTGGCCATTTTTCTACTAGGAAGAGTTTCCACTATCGAATATCGCGAAATTGTCGTTATAGTCGATTTTAATAGGGTCTGGATCTTTAATATGTGTAACGATTTGTCGAACAAACCCGGATTTGAATTATTTTGGATTTAATTTTGATTACAACTCAACGATCTGTTTGTATGGATGAGCAGTGATTGAAGTCATTTGATTTGTTAATATTTGACAATCGGTTGTATTCTTCTTCTTAAGCAAAGGTTTGGTCCAAAACTTGGCAACATTTTTACGAAACGAGTTCAGCCTTTACTCCCGTTGACAATCAAAACTTGCTTATACCAAATGGGTACAGCTATCAGATCCTAACCTTGTTCAAACCCAAAAATTGTTGATTAAATGTTATTTATATTTAATTTTTTCAAATATATAAATATTTTTGTTCACGTCTTCTCTAATAAGTTCATTGAAATTCTTAATTCAAACCGATTTACCAAATAATTACTTTTTGGATCCAGTTTTCAGTCAATCAAATGAATGTTTTTAAACTTTTCAGTTATTCTGATTGAGTTTGAATCGGTTTAAAGCGGTTTAAAATCAGTTCATTTGAATAGTCTTTAATAATATCCTATAATTGTCTGTATTTAGTAATCACTATATTATGCATAACTAACTAACCATTGCTTTCGGTGTAATTGTGTGTAATATAAAACACTGTATTTAATGTCAATTAAAATCAAAAACAAAGTCACAAAACATAACATAGAATTTTGGTAATGAAGTTTCAATATTAAAAATGTTGGATATTTTAATTCAAAAACTAAATTATAAGTAATACTGTATATCCTTTTTCATATAATTATCCCTGGCTATTTATGAAAAGTCTTTTCAAATGAAATCCATATTTATATCAAGATTATAATCAGAAATTTTGATTTATTGCTCTATAATTTTATTGAAAATTTAAATATCCGGTACAAATCTGTCAACCTTTTATCTTGACGTTAGATTATTTCTAAGAAAGCAATTCGTTTATAAATAAAGTATTTTATAGCAAACATATGATTAAACAGAATATATTGATCGCAAACATAATAGCATTCACTCTCAGGGCTGACAATAAACTTGAATTCTTTCGTCGAGAGAGAACTCGAATATTCCAGTCATTAATAGTACCTGTTTCTTATGAATTCATGTAAGCCCGGGAACGTGAGAAACAGGTGAGACTCAGTTTTGAGAAATCATTTCAATATCACGTACGAGTCATCAAGCAATGAGTGTTTTCTAAGTTTTCAATGTTGTGCTCGAAATATCAATATCAATAACATTTGAGGCTTAGATTCAATTATAGTTTAGGCTTAGATTTCATAGGTTTTTGGAATTATTCTAAATTAGGGCTCAATTATGAATATAAGAATAACTATGAGATTACGTGACACAAGTCTACCAAAGATTAAATGTTTACTAAAATAGAAACTAACGAACACTGGAATAGAAAACGAGTAGAAAATTGTGTCAATCAGTATAAAAGTCAGACAAACCGTCTTTTAGGGGAAACGATTTGTTTTTGACGATAAACATGAGGCCTATCATTAACTATGAATTTCTGATAACATGCGAAATAGTGATGTAATGCCTCAGAGGAAACAAGTTTCGAAACATGTGTTCAGTCGTTATTTTAACTTAAACTTAATTTATTCTTAACATTCAAACTGAGTGTTTAGTATATAAAGAGCTGAAAGTTATCACAACTTTAAAAACTTTTCGTCTGATATGTCATTTGGAGAACAGATTTTAAGCAAACGTTTATTGTATGAAATGCTTTGACATTTAATTCAATTATTTTAAGTTTTATTTGTTTAAGTTTTATTTTCATAATTTTAAATTTCAAAACTAAGTTAAGTTATGCCACTTTTAAACGCGAAAGTCGTTTCTGGAATCCTCTCTCTTCCTAACGAAGAGAATAAGAGAGAGAAGACTGTGCTATCGATTCCGCAAACTCTACTCGAAGTGTCTATTGTTGTTAAGCCTAAGAAACCCATTTCCGAACGCATTCCTGCATTTGGTCTCTTATGTGCCTTAGTTTCGGTCATCTGCTGGTCATTTGGCTCTTTGATCGTTAAAGTGCTCACAAATTTGCATTCAATACAAATACTAGTCATTAGGTTTGTATAAAACATATTAATATTACTAATAAATGATATTTTTATTAATAGAAAACTAATAACTATTTTGTCTCAAATATTTCAGAGCTATATTTCAACTGATATTTTACGGCACATCCATTGCAATATACCGATATCCACTATTCGGCCAACCGGGTCATAGGATAGACTTGGCGTTGAGAGCCATATCGGGGACAATAGCACTTTCCTCAGTATTCATAGCATACCGACTGATGCCTCTGTCGGACGCCTCAACCATACACTTCTCATCGCCAGTATTCGTCACAGTCTTCGCGTATTTCATACTTCACGAGCCCTTCACTACAGTTCAGGTCATAACCGGAGTCCTGACTATATTAGGCGTAACTATAATATCGAAACCAGAATTCCTATTTGGCTCTGAGTCCGAACTAGTGCACGAGCACCGGCTGGAGGGCTCAATACTAGCCTTAATCGGCGCAATCGCTTCTGCCTTCGCTATAATAAACTTACGGAAACTGAAGACAACGGCGGCCGCAGTCGTAGTCTTTTGGTTCGCATTTGGACTAATCATATCCGGATCGATAGTACTCCTGGTTCTAAACCAGTTTATTTTTCCAACCGATCTCTTCACCTGGACTTTACTAATCATCAATGGCTTCCTAGGGATCGGTGACCAATACTTTTTGACAATAGCTCTGCAGAACGAAAGCGCTGGACCTGTTTCGGTGACCCGAACTTTCAATATAGTTCTGTCTTTCATATGGGAAGCACTGATACTATCGGAGACAATAGAGTGGACATCACTTGTGGGCGCAATTATCGTCTCGTCGTGTGTTATAATATTAGCGTTAGTCAAATGGCAAACAGAAAAACCAAAACTTATTAATAAAATGTTTGATCCATTCAAGTGCTGCCATAGATCTGATGACAATGATCTGAATACAGTTCCACAATCATTGCGCTCTTCGACCGATAGCTTAGACTCGACTGTTGATCAAAACACTATACATTCAAATACTATTTTAATTGACTGACATTTTTTACTATTTATCCAAACATTCCCCAAATATTTATATTTATTTTATCGATCTTTTCATTTCATTTTTGTAGAACTTTTTCTACGGTTTTGTTATCAATATTAGAAAAATCTATTTATTTATAAAGTTTAAAAGTTTATTTCAAAAGTGATGATAATTTAGTTTCAAATAAAGAATATTCTCATTAAAAACCATGTTTACACTTATTTCAATGTTGTACTGCTCTAATTGTTGCAAAAGAAGTAAGCAACTCTTAAGCCTTGGTAATTAATATGATATCAAAGCTTAAATAACGCATTCATAATCATTCCTTCCTATTTTGACCCAAGTTCTATTTTCAATATTTGAACCAAGATAGTTTATGCAATTGAATAAATGAGAGATAATTTAATAATAATAGACTATTTATTTCAAACAATAATTAACAATAAATTATTTTTTAATTTCTATTAAATTTCATTCAAATTATATGAATAAATATAGTATTCGTTGAATATCTAAAGCGAGTTAAACGACTTCATTAGACAAGGTTTTGCTGTCAAAGTCCTGGTCGATGACCACTTCCAGAGGCACTTCTGTGAAGCTATAAATTGATTGAAAATTAATAATTTATTAATAAAACATTTGATTAAACAGAATATATAAATGAAAGGCAAACCCGTCTGAACTGATATAAGTGTCAAACGATTCAATAGAAGTCATTCTCAATAGTCGATTGGCAGTGAAGTGACTCGAATGCAATTCAATGAGTTTGTTGTAGAGATCGGCAATCAGTTCGATGTCAGTCAGAAGTCGTAACAGATTTTCATTCGTTTGTTTCATTAAAGCAAAACATTTTCTATTTTCAAATGTCTTAATAGTTTCGGTCATTATATCAATCATTTCTACAGATATTTGACTCAAATTGAATGTAGTTTTAATTGAATTGATTTTCAATGCAATTGCACTATCAATTTGAATGGTATTGTCTGACATGTGGATCAATTGAATGAATTCTTGGTCACTCATACCCTGTATAGTCTGTTTGATCACTGTATTCATGAATAAAATAAGACAATCAGATCATTAATGGATTATTGGACAAAATGCATACAAATCTCATTAATTTTGTGCTCATTTATAATCATATCATAGAATGTGTTCATTATAGCCATCTCTTCGTTGAATCCCCTTTTAGTGAACTCATTGACAATACATTTAACATTCAATAAGTAGTAATTAATAACTTTGTTATAAGTTTTAAACTGAATTGATATCAATTTAATGTCTAATATGAAAGAAAAAATATAATGAAAATAAAAAATAATTATAAAAAGGGGTAAAAAAGTATACCATTTGTTAAATATGTTATAAATCTAATGTACGATAAATTATTGGTCGAAATGATAGCAATTGCGATAATCATTAAACAAATAGCAATAACCAATTGAACTGCAATAAGAATTGAACAGAAATTTGAAAATATTGAAGCAATCAATCGTTGATTGTATGCCAGACCTGAAGTATCTTTCGATTTGTCTGGAAATAAAATTTGGATAAATATATTGACCACAAGAACCAGAATAGCAGTCAATGCCATAAGTAATGCAATCGACTCAATAAGTATCGATTGTTTTCTTCGACTTTCAATTCTTCTCTTAAATAAAGCGTTTGTTTTATCGGTTAATCGTTTAATAGTTTCGATATATTTATTCAAATATAACAAAAAGTTAGACATTTTTAGCATTCAATTCAATTCAATAAAGAAGTTATTATTGACATTGAATGAAGTGCTGCCGACAGCCGATCCTCTCAATTGAAATATAAAATAAAAAATCTAAAGAATATCCTTTATTTTTCAATTGACAAGATGACATTATACAGTGTACAGTAGCGGAAGAAAGTCCGTGTTTGAACTCGAGTCATAAGAAGGATTATAAAGGATTATAACTGCAATCAATAATGAATTTCTAAATATTTTAATCCGCTTAATGATTCAGGACCGTTCACGGACTTCAAGTTCTGTCTGTAAATATGACTTAAATAACATATTTTATTGAATCTATTTATTCATATCAATTTATCAAATAAACAAGGTTAGTACAGTATTAAGTTAACTCCCCTTTGTAGAATATTGAGTAATTAAATTTTACAAAATTTTCTAAAATAAAATAGTATAAAATAGCCTAGCTTTAGAACGACCTAGTAGAGACCCTACTGTATAGTTTATCCCTACAGAGATCATTCTCAGTATCCCAACCCCAGATGCCTTTTCTCCATCTTATCCCTATAGAGACCCTTCTCTCGAGCCTATTCCTACAGAGGCTTCCCCAGCCTATCCCAGCAGAGTCCCTTCTCTAGTCTAAACATATCGAGACTACTTTCTTCAGGCAACCCCTGCAAAGGGGTTTTCCAGCCTATCCCTGTAGAGGCATATCTCACAAGCCTATCCATACAGAGGGTCTTCTCTTCAGCCTCCCTTGGTATCCTTTGTAACATTTTTGCCAGAGGTTACTCTTTCTCCATCTCCCGGGGGTGGTGTGCGGTGGGAACTACAAAACCAAACTATATACTCCTCTTTATTAACAAAGCGGAGATTAAAATATTTGAGTTGAAAGTAGAGCAACAGATAATTGTAAGGAATGTCTGAAAGGAAATGAATCACAATTGCAATTACTCGACAGCAGACGTGTATTCAATGTCTTTAATATCAATCGATACTATTTTTCAATATTTGTTTTGATTCTAATCAACAGAATCATCCGGAACACCATTTGATAAAAATAGCGGCAAAAATATAATTTAAAAGCAGAAATTTTTTATCTTGGGCAGGAGAACCTTGGCCATACTTGTCAATTAAATTTTTATTGTATATGTTTATTGTTTAACTAATGTAATGACATATTATCAGAATCTTGTGATAATTGATCAAGCATTCATTTTGAATAAGTATTATTTCTAATATTAGGGTCAATTATGTGTAAAAAAGATTTACAATTAGTTTTGCAATTGAATACAATAAGTATTATATTTGAATATACAGTATATCATAAATCAAGTATTTGCCAACATTTAGAGTACAGAGTATTGAATAATATTTATTTATAAACTATCGCACAATTATTCAAATGCATTATTCGATTATTTGTTTCAGAAATAATAACTTTTATTATATTAGCATTAATTCAAGGATTGTTACCTTAAATAGGACTGAAATAATAACGCAATAATTGAATAGTAAGTAATGAATAGAGGTTTCAAAAAAAAGCAATATAAAAGCGCGAAAAAGCTTTTGATTGTTAAAGTTTTCAGACTAGAGTTGAATTATAGAATAAAACCGAAGTAGAATTAGAACCGCATTAGACATAGAAAACTCATTTAAAAAGGAATTAAAAAGCAGCGCGAGCTTGCCTTTGATTATTGAGTACTTCGGACTTAGAGTTACAAATAGAATCGAATTTAGATTTAAAATTTGGATTAAAATTTTATATTTAATAAGAATTTAAAGTCTATTTAAAGATATTATTATAATTTACGGTTTTATGCAAAAATGCCAAAAATAATTAATAATTCAATTAAGTTAAGAGAATTCGAACCATTATCCTGTATGAATAGAAAATAAGTCTTATTTGCTTTTATTGTATGTCTAATGCGGTTCTAATTCTATTTCGGTTTTATTCTATAATTCAACTCTAGTCTGAAAACTTTAACAATCAAAATCTTGCTCGCTCTTTATATTGCTTTTTTTTGAAACCTCTAGTAATGAATAATATTATATTATATTATATTCTTCATCAATACAATGACTGATAATTTTAAGTTATACTCAAACAGACTTTATTCTTGATATTTGAATATTTGATTATTAGTTCAATTTACTGATAGTGTGTATGCAGTGCTTGAATCGAGTGAGCAATCGATTAGAAATGAATGATATGTCAGAGCGTATGGAATGATAAGCAAGTTTTGTAATGCAAAACAAAGTAATGCATAAAAGTTTGAGATAATTGTTATGAATAAGCAAAACAGTATTAGTGTTGGCATTAGATGTCAATGCATAGGGAATGTGATGCTAACAAACCGGAGACTTGACTTACTGTACAGTACGCTAATACTGTATGTAATATAGATATAGACGTGAATTGTCGACTATTGTTAACAGACTATTGTGTATTATGATGTTTGCTATGTTTGCTCTTTGAACAAAGAGTGGCAATAAGGGGGAACCAAACAATGATAAGATGACATAAATTCTTTGCGTACACAACAACTCTTGGCAACTATTTGTTGCATTGCTTTGCAGACCCTTTACTATTAATATTAGCAATTATATAATAATTTAAGCAAATGCAAATACTCGTACAAATAGTGGTACATCTGCTTAAATGCTGTAAAACTTTTATTAATATACAGAATATACAGTACTGTACTCTACTATAACAGCACTTCTCTTCTCATTACTCATTACTGCTTATTACTGAAATACAGTGATCACAACTATTTGAACTATTTGTGCAAAAGTCAATCTCCAACTCAATATTATATCACTATCAGAGACAGACTTCAAAGTAAAACATTGCTAACTATCGAGTAATACCATATTTACTGTGCGTTTCATTAGATATTCAGTAGAATACTATTATTCTGTATAATACACTGTATTATGTATTATATTATATGATATATTGATATTAATATTGGTGTTGAGTATAAGTAGTTCTATGGTATAAACTAATGTTGAGTTTAGCGCTGTATTTACGACAATCTGTCGTATGACTGAATCTTAAGTATTTATTGTTCCAATAAATTCATGAAAACTTTATCCGCAGTCACTTGTGATTATTTTTTCACGATATACTACTAGTGAGGGCCACGACATTTACTCTGCCTGTGCCGCACAAACTGATGGATAAACTTATATATTCTCTATTCTATAACTTATTGGCTTTGGAACTGAATATTGGCGTAATATAAACCATACAAACCATATAAACGACACAATCCATAAATTAGCTTTACTTCAACTTCACTGATAGTGCAATGTTTAGTGTTTTTGTGTGAAAAAGTCAAAACTTTTTGTTGTTGTGTCAAAGCTAGAGAATGTGGATTTAGGCCATTCAGACGCAAAGAATACTGAATACTGAATACTACTCTACATCACTGTACTGTACAGCACAGTATACTCTGATTGAATGGTGTGTTAGCGTTGGAACAAATTCAAACACAACTTCAACTCTCATTAATGTACTCTATTCTGACTTATAGTACGGCGTCTATAATGTCTATAACGTTAGAGTAAATGCTTGAATGTATTTCTAACTAAAACATAACATATCGGTGTAAATGTAGATTTTGTAGATTTTCTAGATTTACTCGTTAGTGAGCTTTACAAGTGTGACACTCACTCACTATCTCTGATCTCGTCAGTGCTTCCGACGATTTACTTTCCATTTATTTGACGAGTAGTCAAGAGTTGCTTTAATCGATTCTCTCCATCACAAGTGATTGCTCTGACAATAGCTCTAATGGTTTGCGATTTGCGATTATCAGTTCATTAGTTTTTAGTTATTATACAGTATTAATAATATATGGCATCAAAATCATTATTCCATATGACCTTGTCTTCAATTATTCTGAACCAATGTAATGAACGAATCGTAATTGAGAATCACTACTAATTGGTGTTCATATACTTCATATACTTTACTATAATATACTATACATTTCATACTATTATATCGTATACTCTATTATACTATTCTATTGCCTATCAAATAGTTATAGAGTTATATAACTTTCAACAACTATGCCATCGAATGTCTGTGCGTTTAGGTGTTGTGTTGTTGTGCTAATCATTAGCATTACATTAACACAAATTAGTAAAACTCATTCCACTTGTATTCAAACGCAATGTAATTCAAACCAATGCCCAAACCCTACGGAATGTTCGCACGGATTCACAGAAGATGACTGTCATTGCTGTAACGTCTGCCTCAAACACAAGGGCGAGACCTGTGGCCCAAATATAGGCAAATGTGGCAAAAATCTGACCTGTCTGTTCGATCAGCACTTGGATCCAGTTATGACCAATTTAGTGATAAGTGACAAACAGAGTGGCATTTGTGGTATTCTCAACTGCACAGGTGTTAAGTGTCATAATATCGGTGCTAATGATGACATAAAGTGTCAGAACGATAGCTACAAACTATTGAGCGCTGGCTCTGATTCTTGCTGTCAAATAACGTAAGTCTTATCTGAGTCTTATAAAGCTTTGGCTAATCCGGGCCAATCATTCACTCTTGTATTCTTCGGGTTCAGATGCGCTTGTCTTCCGGCCATTTGTAACACCTCACAAATGGTTTGTCCACATAATATGATAGCACAGGTGGTGAGACCAGGCGATGGCAAACCGGGTTCATGTTGTGATTTGATCCAATGCATTGAGGGTAGGCTTAATGCAAGCATTGAATGAGAATTCTTGTCAAACATATGATAACTTTTGGCATTTATTCCAAACTTATGTAAACTTATAGCTCCGACAAAATGCAGTCATAATAATAGGTTATACTTGAGTGGAGACAAATGGAAAGCTGATAAGTGTACGACTTGTGAGTGCAGGGATGGACTGACTTTTTGCCAGAAGAAAGATTGCAGGCCTATCACCAATTGTAATGCTATGGCTATGAGCACTGACGAGTGCTGTCCCACCTGTCAGGGTATCAATTATTCTCATATCGACTATACTTTCAATGAATGCTATTATAATGAATCGATTTTCAATCTAATAATTATGATTACAGAATAAGAATACTCTTTAATAAACTTTCAATACTTTATATGAGAATCTATTCTACAATTCAATTCAATTTGAAACTAAACATTGAATAAATCCAAAAACAGGTTGTATTTCATCGAACGGAAAGTTTTATAACAATACTCACAATTGGTATGAAAACGATTGCACGCATTGTGAGTGCAATAACGGGAAAATCCGTTGTAAAGTCGAAATGTGTAGTCCTGTCCATTGCGATACACCGGTCACTGTTCCAGGATATTGCTGTCCAATATGCCCACCGACACATTCGACCCTATCCTGTGACCTCCAGTGCTCTCATGGCTATAAATACAACTCTTTGGGTAACAACATCTGTGAATGCAATGCCTGTTCGGATACGTCAGTCAAATGCAAAATGTTTTGTCCGCTCGGTTTCAAGAGAGGACGGGATGGCTGTGAGACCTGTGAGTGCAACACAGATATCAAAGATCTCAATGAGAAGAGTGTAAGCAAAACAGTGGAGACCTTCTGCACTGTCAGCAATGGCTCTCTCATAGCCCACGGAATCTATTGGAACGACGGCTGTCGGGAATGCTTTTGCAATTCCGGCAAAATTATGTGCACTAAACCTAACTGTCCGCCACTCAAGTGTTCTAATGCTATTATAATCAACCACCAGTGCTGTCCTATTTGTGCTGACCAACAAAATAAAGGTAAGTTCAAAGAAAACACATTTTCAATACATTCCAATCGATATGAGTTTTAAAGAATATTAATATATTTAACCCTTCCTAATACCCTTCCCAATACCCTTCCCAATACCCTTCCCAATACCTAGCACTAATTTGAACGCAGGTGCACTCCATGATTGGATGAATGCTTTGCATTATTATTAGACATTAACAAAAATGAGTACAAATAGAATATTCTCTTAAAAAATAAGTTAATGTAAATTATAATTTTACCTAATGGTTAATTTTGATCTTGATCAATCTACGCTTCATTCCTAACACACTCTTGACTAGACATGGCTTAACTAGACTTAAATATTCTCAATTGTATTGTAGTATTGCTTTAGTTTATGAATATTATACAATAAATTCAATTATATTTTATTAATTAATGAATACTTAATTCAATTAATTTTTAAACCATTTTATGGCTTATTATTTCAGATAATGACCAAAACAGTGCAACTATTCATCCGAATCACATTCAATCGCATCTATTCATAACTGCAATAATTTTAACACTTATTATAACAATACTATTGTTAGGAATATTCATATTATTGGCCGTATTTATAATGAAAAAGTATCCGCACATAAAACACCCCCGAAGTAGAGGAATGAATAATTCGGTGAAAGAGAACGCAATAATACACTTATGGCCCTACAGTAGAGATGCAGCACAAGTACCAAAAGCACAGGAAAAGCAATTCATAAGCTTTCGCGTCGGAAACAAAAATAATAATTTACTTAACAACGACTCGCTTCAGATCGAAGACTTGGGACATTCGCTCCAGGACAAACTGCTCTCCAGTTGCTCCTGTCCTGACTGAGCCTCAGGACAGTCACTAACTGTAAAATTAGCTCATATTCGCTGACAAAGTTCATTGATTACATTTTGGCAGATCTACCCAATAAGTTGATAAATAAAGACCAATAGTATTTCGGACTCAGACTGTCAGCTCTAGTGTTAATTCAATGTAAGATTTGTTATAAATATGACAATTAGGCCAACAATAGAAAGGAAGATATAGTAAACATCGGCAACAAACAAGTGTTGACTCAATTTGTTTTACTTCTTATTCAATACAATAATTGTCTTCAATAAGTAATGGCTTAATATTGTGGGCAAATTCGGGAACAGAAAGGTTTATATTTTCATATAATATGACCCGAAAGCACAGCATTCTTTGAAATATACTTTGGGGAGTCGGGGCACAGTTACCCACCCATATAATAAATGTTGAGTCGTGAGTTCATATAAAGAAATGGTATAAATGTGTCACTGAATGTGTCACTGAATTCTGTCAGTCGAATGAATGTCTATATTATATATAATTTATTCTATTATTTATTATTTTATTATTTGTGTAGAAAATGTAAATAATTTATTATAAAAACTAATTTACTGTACGTTCGCCTCAATTAATGTGTGATAAATGTAAATCTGATCAATAAATATCAGACATCACTTCAATACCCATCAAAAAGCTTCAGTTCACTCAGATTTGCACCTGGAAGTGCCCCAGTCAATTACTGGAATCCAAGTACAATCGATAATTTAGTGAATGCCGACTACCAGTGGTGTCATTGTAAGCAGGGTACAATTGTGCGATTGTATCAGTTTCAAGTATTGCATTTGCTTTTTGATTAGCTTGCTTGTTTTACTGGTTTGTACGCACTATTACACTGAGAGCCCAACTAAACTCACCCTGGATCAAATGAGGTCAGTTTAGGCATTGAAAGCAGTGGCCATACATTCAATTCCTTTCTCTCATTCTTATCAGAGATTTCCAACCCTTCCGACAATAATAATGTAAATGTAAGCCCAATACTGACCAATACTGACCAATACTGACCAAAAGTGGTAAATAGTGGAACCGAAACTGGTCGTTACAGGTGGAAAGGGAGGCCGGGTAGGTTGCCAGGGAGGTCTGGTAAGTGCAACTCTGATCAATGCAAAATAAATTTAATAAAAAGCATTGAAAATCATTTTCTTAAATTGACCCTGGATCATATTATTGACATTTGCACCGTTGCAACGCATTTGAATTACAGTAAATTTGAATCAAAGGCCAGTCATTTCTGTGCTATGTATTGCTATATAACAATAGAAATTTCATGTTATTCAATTTGAACAGCTATCAGTAACATCCAGGTGTAATCCAGAAAATGGTTTTGAGTATTTTTTTATCAAGATTATTTTGCATTGATCCGACTTCATTTATACCTAGTGGTTTTCACACTAGAGCATGATGAATTATGCAAATATATGCAAATAACTCACCCAGGACAAAAACACAGCGATTTCAGAAAAATCCTGATATTCACTACTTTTTAGCAAGGATAATTTCGTATACTGTAGCTGAAATTTTATATAACCCTCGTGGTTTTTGTCTTAGAGACAGTGCTGAAATTGTTTGAAAACATTTCCAGAGTCCAGGGTAGCTCTGGTTTTGAGTTGTTGCAAATTGATAATTTTGGAAAAGTGTCCAGGCTTGGCTTGGCTTGGCTTGGCTTGGCTTGGCTTGGCTTGGCTTGGCTTGGCTTGGCTTGGCTTGAGTGCCAGAGCAGGCAATAAACCGGAGATTCACATAATTCTGAGGTTGTATTCAATTCATATTCTTCTCTCTTTTGGTTGACTTTATTTGTGTAATACTTGACCGGCATTTGAGTGAATGCAGTGAAGGCTGAGTCAGAGTCTGTCAGACAAACACCCATTCAGTCAATTAGTCTATCAGTGAATCAATCATTAATTCAGTCATTAATTCAGTTATGAATCCATTCTTTTCATAACTGATTCACAATAAGTATTAATTAGTATTAATATTAATATTGTCTACAATTCAGACAATTCTTATAACAAAGCACTCAATAATGGATTCTTCGGTCGACCAGTGGTTGGATGTGTTGTCCGCGCGAAGACATTCCAGTGATCTCTTATGGATTACATGTCACGACTGGAAGTGCTCTCAATATAAGTATTCAAAACAGAGGACTCCGGAAGTGATTGCCGAAGACGTCTTCAAAGACCCACTGATTGAGGTCTGGATTCATATAATTCTTAATTTGAGTAAAGAATTGACGAAATTATCCAAACTTTTAGTCTTTAGTCAAACGAAAGCCTTCAGTGAAGACCCGGATCGACAATATATTGGCCGAAATGAGTCATTCCTTTTCTCTCCGTTCCGTCCAATTCGTCGGTTACTTCTTAACCAAAATAATGAAATCCATTTACCGAAGCGTTTATGTGGACAACCATCTGGTGCTGAACTCGAGTTCACAGTATTTCCAAACTGAGTTGACTTCAAGTCTGAGTCAAAGAATCAACGCTTTGGCCAAAGAGTGTCCAATACTATACGTACCGACGCATCGAAGTTATGCCGATTTCCTTATCTTTTCGTTCGTCTGCTTCTCTCTGAACCTTCCGCTGCCGTCGATCGCCGCCGGCATTGACTTCCTTGCGCTCAACCAAATCGCATCAGTGCTCCGATCCTGCGGTGCCTTCTATATCAGGCGGTCGTTCAAACACTCGGCCGACGCTCTCTATTGGCATGTCTTCCGCGCATACCTTCAGAGCCAAGTGCGCGGCGGAGAACGACCGCTCGAGTTCTTCATCGAAGGCACCCGATCCAGGTCTGGGAAGTCTCTGTACCCGAGGACTGGTCTGCTGAGTGTAGCGCTCGAACTCTTCTTCACCGGACAAATACCAGACCTAATGATAATTCCGGTCGCGATCTCATACGACAGAGTCCTCGAAGAGGGCTTGTATGCGAAGGAACTGATGCCAACCAATGACTATAAGGGAAAACCGGCCGAAACGCCTCGACATCTGTTGAGTGGCGCCAATGCTATACTTAAGCAAAACTTTGGATCAGTTTATATACGATTTTGTGAACCGATAAGTGTTCGCGAGTCAGCTGTCGCTCAAGACCTAAGACTAAGTCATTCTCTGGACTCGAAATGTGATCCGAATTTGATTCAATCGGAAGAGGAAATGGATTTTGTGTTAGATTTGTCCAAATCTATAGTCAAAGCACAACAAATGCATTTCGTGTTCTCTCCGTTCACTTTCGCTTCACTCGTATTCTTAACTCATTTCGATTCTAATCCCGAAACCGATGTCTCGATTCCTATCAGTCTATTAGTAGAAGACATCCGATCTTTGAGTTCGTTATTAAACGAAACGAATTTGAGTTTTGCTTTTCAACCGAACTCTCTGTTCAGACAACTTCACGAGTCGTTCGAAAGCCATTCGAATATCGTTAGGGTTTCTGAAGACAAGACTTGTGTTATAATCAATACAAGCGATCCATTAGTTAGAGTCCATTTGCAACAATACGCCAACCAATCGATGCAACTGTTGGTCGACTTTGCGATCTATTTGTATTCGAGTGCAGATCCGCACCGATTCGGACGAATCAAATGGCTCTTATCGCGAGAGTTCGTTCACAAGACCTGCGAAACTAACGACTCATATATTTTGGCGCAATTCCTGAGTAGAACCCCATTAAGCGAACGAACGGAAAAGATATTGATTTTGCAAATCGATTATTACATTCAAAACTATCTGTCTTTAAGCAAATGGTTGGCAAAACACAATTCTAGTCAACAAAAGCCAAATCCTATTGATTTGAAAAGTTTGGTAAAAGCCGTTCAAAACGATTCGGTTATTACTTCCGATTTGATTCAAAACTGTTTCACTATTTTGATAAACAGTAACGCTTTGGTCAGGGATTCTGACCATAAGCTATCAGTCATTGCATCCAATTTGGATGAAATAATCGACGAATTGAGTCATTTGTCTCACAATTCGAGTCAAAGCGAACAATACGTTAAAAGTTATGCAAACTTTAAATTCAAAGCAAATCTTTGAAACAATTATTAAAATTAGTTTAATTTGTTTTTCTCAGTATTTCATTGACTTATGTGTTGTAAACATATTTTTATTATTATTTATAGTATTTTAGAAAAGTATTTGAATTAAAATAATTATTATTTATTAAAACATTCGTTTGAATCATTTGTTGGACAGACAGGACATTGAATATTAAGGAATGAAATTCAACAAAAAATTACCCGGAATTGGGTATAGTGAATGTTACAAGAACAGACTAGTATCAAGATTAGTTTATTTGCTACATTTGGTTTGCATTAACTCTGGCTTTAAAGCTATTTCCAGCAAAAGTATGAAAATTACAAAATTCTGGTCAAATATTCGAGAGAATAGTTTCCTTCTCTTCATCTCAACTGTGCTCTCAATCCTCACAGAAAGATTGCAATTGCAATTGAACCAGGGTATACATTGTGTATACAGTAATCTTCAATATAATCTTGTAATTTATGAGTTGAGCCGAGAAGTTCTGAATATAAGTTTAGAACAAATCACAAAACCATATCATTTTTGCATTCATTTATACAAACTATTAGTTCATTCAATAAATCATTACTAATTTATATTGACCCTGCTCCTCTCTGCTTCTCTGCATTTCACTCTGCATTCATCATCAAGGTATATTCTTTAGACAATCTATTGCTATACCTTTACTATAAAGGCTATCATTAATGTTCTCTGAAAATGATTGCGGGGATCAGTGATTGTGACCTAACTGTGCCCGTTCTGTTCAATCCTTGCCAAAGAAGTTTTGGATTTGAAAAGCCCTGAAAATAGTTCTTAATATAAAGTGAATGTATTTTGTGTTTAATATTGGGTTCAAGTGTGCGCTTCAAATGCAAAGCACCAACAGTTCAACACAACATGTCATCTTTGAAATGCGCTTGAAAGTTAACCTGCTTATTATTATCATTGATTTATCAAGTTGATGTTTTTAACTCCCCTTTGTTTGACACGATTACACCGACTGTATACACGCCTGGGCTCAATGGGCTGAACGGTTTTGCGGGCTCTGCTAATTGCAGTATAGAGTCGACACTCTATACAGAAATGTTGTCAATCGATAGTCGATTATCGATACCTAATAATAATAATCGCATTAAAAACATGTATTATTTTTTGCGTTAATTATTAAAAACAATTGAATTTAATATTTAATAAATTAATAATTAATGAGATTTTCGACTCTTTTTATGTGAATTCAATGACAATTGGTTTGCATTGAAGTGAACTCTTCAGACAATTAACTGATTTAAGGCCTGAAGTCAAGTGAAAAGTGTTGAGACTTTGGATTAAAATATTATTAATAATCGTTTTTAACTATTTTTAGTGAAACTAATAATAATAATGAAAATAAATAAATTATTATTATTATTATTACTATTATTATTGATATTATTATAATTTGTTGTTTGGTATACAAAGTCAGCACAGAATACATGAATTGATTGATCGCTTCATTCGATTGACTTCTAATCTAAACTAATATCGAATTTAAATAATTATTTGAATTGTTTTTTCGCCTAATCTTTAAAGTAATCAAAATATACTCTAAACGCAAGAGTCGGACAAAATATATATTTATTTTTAAGTGAAAAGCAATGAAATCGGAATTGAAATCAAATAAAATTAGTTTTAATTACATATGATTTTAGTCTTAATTAACTGAAAACACAATTAATTGTAGTTTAATATGAATTCAATTCGTATCCAATTTGTGCTTATTTTATGAGTTTATTCACTAATCCGTTCACAAGTTTTTCCGGAAAAAAATTATTTAATTTTAAGTAAAATATATTTATAATAATATTTACAACAGTTTTGAAGTAATTATTAAATGAATTACAAATAGTTTAAACATTTGTCTGATTAGTACTGATTAGAAGCGAAACCAATATTTGTATTGAAATCAATTGAATTCAAACAATAAGTGTTTGTTTGCCGACAAGTGATCCAAAAATGGGCGCATTTCTGGACAAACCCAAGACCGAGAAGCACACGGAGGAAGGCTTCGGCAATGGGCTCAAGTATGGGCTGAGTTCGATGCAGGGCTGGCGCATAGAGATGGAGGACGCCCACTCGGCCATCATCGGGTTGGGCGAGGCATCCGATGCCCTCAAGGACTGGAGTTTCTTCGCCGTATTCGACGGACACGCCGGCGCTCGAGTGTCGGCCCATTGCGCCGAAAACCTTTTGGACACAATCATACAAACCGATGGATTCCGTCAGTCGTCGAGTGCACCGAACGGAACCATTTCTGCCGAACAAATAGAAGCCGTGAAACAGAGTATTAGAGACGGGTTTCTGAAGTTAGACGAGAAGATGAAACGCCTGCCCGAAGTCGAGTCCGGAGAGGACAAGAGTGGCTCCACTGCCGTCTGCTGTCTCATCTCCCCCACGCACTTCTTCTTTGCCAACTGCGGTGACTCCCGTGCAGTCCTCTCCCGATCCGGCAAAGCCTTCTTCTCGACTCTGGACCACAAACCCATTAACCCAACGGAAAAGGAACGAATTCAAAGGGCCGGCGGGAGTGTTATGATCCAACGCGTCAATGGATCTCTGGCCGTCTCCCGAGCACTCGGTGACTATGAGTACAAACAGGTAATTGTGTCTACAGTTCTTCGATGTCGGCTCAACTCAACACTACTTTCCAATAGATTTCAAATAATTATAATTTTGTTTATTTCTGTTATAACTTGTGATTCCAATGCCTTTCAGGTCGAAGGTCGCGGTCCGTGCGAACAGTTAGTATCACCAGAACCTGAAATCACAGTTCAAAGCCGAGAGAACTCGGATGAGTTCCTTGTGCTGGCCTGCGATGGCATTTGGGATGTCATGAATAACGACGAGTTATGCGATTACGTCAGACATCAGCTGACGATTCACCCGAACCTCGAAACGGTCTGCTCTTCAATCATCGACACGTGTCTGCATAAGGTATGCCTTCACTGAGCCATCAGAGCTCACGTGTGTCTAACCATTGCTAACGCTCTGTACGACTCGTGTATAACAGGGCAGTAAAGACAACATGAGTGTAGTACTCGTCTCCTTTCCCGGCGCACCCACTGTCAGCGAACTGGCCCAACAAAAAGATAGAGAACTGAATTCATTAATAGAGAAGAAGGTTCAGGGTATGAGTCATCTGACCATTGATTGCCTCAACTATTGTCTCACATATTGTTTGAATGATTGCAGAAATTTTAGAGAAAAACGACGAATTGACCATTTCCGGGGTCGTCCAGGCCATGCTCTACGAGGACATCGACTCTCTGCCGCCCGGAGGGGGACTTGACTCTAAGTAACTGTCCTTTTATTTGTTTAATTGATTTTTCTGACACTAATTCGTAATTGACTTGAATTTTGACTTTTATTCCTCTGAAAGTGAATTATGCGCTGAAAGAGAATAAATTCAAATCTTTTGGAACTCTTATTAACATACGGAGTGGGGATGCTCAGGGGGGCATTGCTATGCTCTTAAAGCCGACATTTTAGAGCAATTGATTGGCTTTTAATGAATAATCACTTCATTCGAGAATATATTTCATTTGAATGTAATAAAAAAAACTTTATTTTTTTTGTCTATTGGCATAGAGTGTGTGTAAAGCCATTCAATTATTGTTAAACTCTGGAACGAAGAGTTGATTAAAAATTTATGGTTAGGCCAACAAACCGCAGCACAAGTAGATTAGGAATAATTAAATTTTCGCGCCTTTTGTTTTGCACAAGAATGACATGACATGACATGGATAGGGATCATATGTTACCCATTCCCTGTATAACTGCCTGTGTTATAGTCTTATAGTCGGGTAGTGCTAATAGAGGGCAATAGCGTTTTTAATACAGTTAATGCTATGATAGGCGATAGCGAATCATAGCGTAGC
>JAQIWA010000805.1:0-24888 GCA_034693305.1 Eueremaeus valkanovi
TATTCGATTCTAGCGCCTTTAATTGAGCAAGGATATTTTTCATATACAATTTTTATCAAACCCGAACTATCCCTCTTCCGAATAATACCAGCTTCAATATTGTACCCCATGTAGTTTTTTTTGTGGCGCGCGATTCAAATTTTGCGGGACATCTGAGACACCTTATAGCATAGCATAGGATAGCATAGGATAGCATTGATACCTATCAATGATAGCTATCCGATTGCATACCAGTATTCGCTGTATTATTAATGTATTGGAAATCCGATTTGAAATTCTTCTTTCGATAGAATCTCAAAAAACAAAATTGAATTATCAAAACATTTTTTGTCCAACTTTTGTAATTCGTGAACAATATTTCAAAACATTTTCATTAAAATAAATGGAATTTTGTAAGACATAGGGAACTACTTGAAAGAGCACTTATACGAAACATTAGTCAAATAGTGCAAACATTTATTGGTTGTGAATTTTAATTAAAAAAGTACCAAGCTCAAAGACGCACTGAAGCATAGCGAACCCATTATAAAAAGCTTCAAAATAAGTAGCAGTGTAAATTGGAAACTGGCACTAAAAGTATGAGATAAGCCCACTATAGGGTGCGCTAAAAATGACCCAATATTTGAGATGAATCACACGCTATGATTGATAACTATTTGTAGATATTTAATACACTTTTCGAAAAATAGGGTACTTTTTCCGCAATTTCTTTTCCGGACTATATGTTTGTGCAGTAATTAAATCATAAAAATTTGTATAAAATGAAAAAATTCATTAAAAGCAATAAAACGACAATTTTTCTTAAATTCCATCAAATTTTTAGTGAAAACTATTGAATCAAATAATAAAAGAGAAAAAGAGGTGTCGTTTGTGGCAATGAAAAGCAATTAATTAAATATTTGCGATAATAATCATTAATTTATTATTTATTTCTCATATTTTGTTTGACTGCAAAAAAATGTGATATAAAGAACATTGAAATAAGTGTTTCGTTTCATTTGTGTCAGCATTATATCAATATCACAAAAAGAATAATTTCATTAAAAAAGCAAATATTTTCTGCAACAAAAAAATTCATTATTTTATTCATTATTCAAAAATAAATTGCAATAAAAATAAAAAAAAAAATAAAAGCAAAGTTAGAAATAATAGTTAATAATTGACATAAAAATTAATACAAATCGTATATAAATATAATTTCTATAATTACATAATAAAACTGCAGTAAAATTGAATTTTTAAATATAATTTGTATTACAATGAAGAATAAGACCGTTAGCCGTAATATGCGTTAAATCGGGTGAAGAAAAAAGTATAAAATACTGAATAAAGTCATTTAAATAACGCAATTACCAGAAGAATCACAATTGAAATACTAGTTATGAAGTCATACACAGTATAACTGAAATATATATATTTTTTCTTTCAATTTCGAGAACTAGTATTCATAATAGTTTCAAAAACTACACAAAAAACATATTCAAATGCAAAGAAAAATAAAATAAATAAAAAATAATAACATTTAAGAAAAATTAGTCTAAAGTTTAAATTAAATTAGATTTGCATTGAATTGAAATATAGTTTTCTCAGAAGAAAAAACAAAACAAAAAATAATAGAAAAATAAATAAATAAGTTTTGGTTTTAAAGGAAATGCATTTTAAATGAATGGACGGACTATAAGATTAACTATGATTTAGATTATATCATACTTTATAAGCTCTGGAAATACTATTTTCCAATAATTTTTTTTAGAGTCCAATACATAAAAAAATAAAATATTTTTGTAAAAACTTCTTTCGATAAAAAGTTTTGATAAATATTAGGAAAAAAGTTTCGGTTATTATATAAAACTTATTATTACTATAAATACTAAATACGAATGGAATGTGAAAATACCGGTCAATATATATATCGATTGAAACAAATTTTTTTAGTCTTTTTAAATGTAAAAAATTTTTTGTTCAAAAGAATTTGTTTTTGTTTATAGTTTTATAACTCAGTCGTCATAACAGTTCTTCGGGCCTGCAATGAGTTCATGGAAGTAGTTCTTCGCGCACTCACCACATGATCTTTGACCGCCTCTTTGGCCACTTCTCGCTCTTTGGCCGGCTTTGCGGTGACAGTAGACACAGATCGGGTGATAGGGTTGGCACAGGCGAACGACGTCTCCACCAGAACCGGATCGCCTTCACTCTCCCCGTCCGAGTCCTGTCTTCTGTTCTCTTTGTCTTCACTTTTGATCGAATTTTTGGTCGAATTATTGGAATCACAGTTAGAGGGGTTGGAAGTAATGCCGTTCGTAATGACGCCATTCGGGGCTGTAATGCCGTTATTCACCGGAATTACAGTTATGTTATTCGTGTCCTCAACGCCCAGAAGGGGTGCGTTGTCGTCGTCGTCGCTGTCCTCCATATGTCCGACGCTCTCATCAATCGATTTGTGTTCGTTTCTGATATGACTGTGATTGTGGCCATTGGTTATCGTAACGACCGGTGCAGTTGTGGCGACTGAGGCGGCAGTGGTCGTCACAGTTGAGTCTTCGTGAGACGTCGTATTACATGTGCCGCAGACGACAGCCTTGGGTCTGAGCTGTTGCTGCTGTAGATTCGCTTCTTTAGCCTTAAGAATATTGCATTTCATGTCCGGAATCGCAGTCTTGGGTTTCGACACAACATTCGTTTGATTATTTGGCACTATTATGGACGGACCCACGACTATGGTCTGGACGGCACCCGAACATGAACTCGAACTCCTGTTATTGCCATTAGGGGTCGAACTCTTGTTATTCGCTGTCGAAGTCTTTCCATTCATTTGAGACGATTTGTTGGACGAATGCGACGAAGCATTTGATACCGAATCCAAATTCTTAAGCTTAGAGACCGTGTCTTCCATCTCATCCACGCCCGCACTGGCCTTCGACGAGGCGGACGAGCCCTTCACTGGCTCTGCAATGGGTTGAGTCGTCACCAACTCATTAGCTGTCGGAGTCGTCTCTCCTTTGGTCAACGATTTTATCAAATTATCTAATCTTTCCTCTGCTGTCGACGGCATTGAAGACGATTGTGTCGACGCAGGGGTCGGCGGAAGCACAGGTGGGACTGGTTTTGGTCGCGACGGCTGAGTTGTCGTCGTTGTTGTTGTAGTTGTCGTCGCACTTGTACTGACAGTTGGTTTCGGTTTTGTCGTATCATTCGTTGTCTTCGGTCTGTTTGAACTCTGATGTGTTGTCGAGCGCCGACTGGTATACCTCTGGGACGGGCGTCGTTCGAATTTGCGTTGATTTGCTAACTGTTGGGCCCTTTGCTGTTGAATCTGCGTTTGGAACTCAGTTCTGCCCGAATACCTAAATCTAGAGCCCATTCGCACAAAATTCTGTCTTTGTTTGGCAGTTCCCGTTTGGGCCGGAGTCTTGAGCCGAAAGAACGAGTGGTGTTCTATCGCACACTTCCACAAGTGTTTACTCGTTTTGGACGTGTGCTGATGGCACAGATAGGAGAAGAAAAGGATTTAATAAAAGTATTTTTTATTGTTATTACAAATATTGACAAAAACAGAGATAACGAGAGATAAGGCGTTATCGACTGCACAGCACTGTAAGACTCACTAATCTGAAGACGAAAGTGTGCTCCTGTTCCCTCCCCTCGTCGTCGTCCTCGACCACAACTAAAGTCAATTTCTTGCCTTTGAAGTCGAGTCGAGTTATTTTGGGCCAAAAGAATAGTCCGATTTTGCTCTTGCCTTCAAAGACGAGAACTCCGGTCGGAGTTAAGCCCAGACTGTATTCGTTGCCATCTTTTCCTAACAGTAATCAAAACAATCAAAACGTTAGCAAAAAGTTAATGAGAAAAATGTTAATCAAAATCAATCAAAATCTAAACAATAGAATGCAAGTGATGTCAGTGCGAGTCTCACAGACGTCGGCCATACCTAAGACCGTATGCATGTCGACGCCATACATCTCAAGCCATTTGGCTTTATTCAGATAATTCGCTTCAGCGGTCGCCGAATCCATTGACGCAGCGATTACTGGCTTTGAATCCCTGTTCGATGTGTTTATGACAGGACTGGGTTTAAGTGCTTTCCATTCCTCCATAATCTGAGCCTCGAGTTCGTCCGACTGATTGGGAACGAAACGGAACTCAGATATGAGGCCAACGCTGTGTTCGGACTCGTCGTAGTCACCCAACTCTGACTGTAAGGCCAGTGCGGCCAATGAGGCGCACACTTCGGCACTGCACGGAAGACGACCCGTTTGGATGTCTTGTTTTAGCTGTCGGTTCCGAATATGGAATGAATGGAAAAAAATAATTAAACGAAAGAACAAAAACAAATCAATCAAACAATTGAATGAAAAAAAGTTTCGGAAAAAAACAGAAAAAAATTTAATTAAATAAAACAAAAGACAGAGAAAAGCGATTGAAATGAATGGCAGACCTGAAGGAAGAATAAATATCTGGAGAACTCGTCCTTAAGGTTGTTGGGATCGGATGAGTAGAACTTGACTCTGAGTCTGAAGGTAAAGGGCGGACCGATTCTGACTTGTTTTCGGATCTCTTTCGTGTAGTCCAACCAATGGGACTGGGATGTAGTGTCGGTGTACTGGAGGCCGAAGTAGTCGTTCTCGAGGGTTAGGGATATTTTGTCGCACAACTCGTCGAACAGTTCTCCGCCCAAAGACTTCTTAGGCATGAATAACGTGACGTCCGTTCCGTCCAAAAGCAATACTTTGCAGTGAAGGTAATGCTTGAGGTTTGTTGGCAACTGTTGACCACTGGCCGGGGTCTGACTGGAGGCCTGTTGTGCTGACTGTGTTTGAGGCCATCGGCCGGTCGTCGGCTCATGACTGCGACTGTCGTTGCGGCGATTGATGTCATTGTGTCTGTCGTTATGTCTATTGCGCGCAAACCGTTTGGAGAAGAAGCGAAGCATTACTTCAATTGACTGACGATTAGATTGGATTCAAATCTAATTATTATTATTATTATTATTATTACTATAACTATAAACGTATAGTCAATACAGAGAGAGATGACGAGAGAAATACGTAAATAAACACTAATTTATAGCAAAATTGATATTCAAATCAAATATTTAGACAAAATGTTTGTTTGTTTTGATTTTGTTTAGACATAAATAAAAGTGTATTTCCTTTCAAAACATTATTCAAATTAACTTTAAATTCAATTAAAGCCACAAATTGTGAGCAAAATATTTATTTGCTGTCAATTCAGTCATTCATTTAATTTTTGGTATAAATTAAAAAATAAATTTCAATATTTATTATACTTTTTTTGTCACTTTTTTGATCTCCTTTTTGTCTCACTTTTGTAGCAAAAGACTAATTATTATTAAATTACATAAAAAGAGAGATTTTTGTCGACAAAAAAATTATATTTTTGTTTTGTTTTTTTTGTCAAAAATAATAAAATCGATTCATTGAAGCGTTAATTCATTTGAAGCAATGGTTAACAACAAGTGATAGAAAATAGCGATAAAAACATAACAAAAAACTTAATTAAGAAATACTTTTATATAAAATACTTATTATATTATAAAACAGATTATTATTATATATGATATGATATAATCAAATGCAATGCAAACACAAGTACTGTATAAGAGTTGCGGACTTTTAAAGAGACATTGAGTCAAAGTGCCAGAAGAAGTGTCTGAACTGTAGTGAACTGAAGGCCAGTCATAAAAAAGTTAATACAAAAAAATATATAAACTTTATTTGAGCCCAACTTCTAGTGAGCTCTCAGTCCTGTGTTGTGAATGCAAACTGAAGTCAAAGCAGATTCAGATTTATCTCTCATTCACAGCAATGCATAGCATTCACAGCCATATTGGAGTTGAAGTCAGTTTTGTTATGGTTTTGCCTTTGCTTTACATCCAGTCAGTAGTCAGTCAGTCAGTGCCAAAAGGCTATATAGTATAGCATAGTATAGTCAGACACAGGCATTGAATGCAATGAATACACTGAACAAGACTGACGCTGAACGCTGTGCACCACTACTACACCACTACACAGAGCACATACACATAAGCATAAAAGTGCACAAAAAGTTGTATAACTTTTATAAGAGTTTTATTCTTTGCAATACCTGTTGAACATTAAAAGCGATCTTTTCGTATGAATATTGGTATGAATGCAGAAATAGTTTATAATACAGTAGTTGTGTTTGAATGGGAAAAGCAGAAACTCTGCTCTCTTCTAATCTGCTCTGTGCTCTTTCCCTCTCACACTCCGGCTGACAACAATCAGACTGGACTGGACTCCTCAGGTGCAACTGTGCGGGCTCTCTGTACGACTAGTGGCAGTGGTGTTCAACACAGCCAACTATATCCAACTAACTCTCCTCTCAATGCTTGTTCACATTTTTCAAACACAAGAACTAAAACCTGATTTGGAGCTCAAGAGAGGCTCAAAAAGAGATAAAAATTATGAGAAAATGTTAGCTATTCTGCTGTGGATTATACAAACAGATGGCTCTCACGATAAAACCTAAACTGAATGGGAAGTTGGCTTTGGGTATGAGAGTGGGGGCACACAAAACAAACATTGAACAAATGAAAAATCGTGATTATCTATCAGAAAATGTAATTTACATCCATTTACTTTTAATAGCGGTTAATAAAAAGTTAGGAACAACTTATCAATCAGTTGTTAAATCAGTTATGAATTGAATTTAATTTTTGAGTTTAAAAATTAGAGCGACTTTATGTCAATTATTATATAAGAAATTTTCATCGCTTTCCAACTTTTTTTTTCTCTCTTTTCTGTACTTAGGTTTCAGTTAATAATGAGGTTTCAGTTATGTTCAAACAATATGATAAGTGACCTCAAACTTATCAAATGTTAGACTTTGTATACAATATCATAATTAATAACTTTTATATTCAATATAATCTCAATATTGCATAAAAATACTGCAAATAAAAGAAAATGAAATTCAATGTAAACTTATCTTTAAGTTTGAAAGTTATGGCAAATAATAAGTTAAGTTTAGAGGAAATAATTGATATTCTAGTCTATGCTATTCGAGAGAATTTCTTCTTATAATAAAAACAATTTTCAATATAAACAAAAAAGAAATTTATTGTCAAAAATAAAATTATATGAATTGCGTGTTCGCAGAGAAAAACTTTTATTCTTTTATCTTATCAATAGTTAGGAAACCTTAAACTTAGTACGAGTACTCTATTGTCCTAAATATGATTTTTCTAAACTACAACTCAAAGTGTGAGTTATCTAACCATCGAATAGAGAGGAAACTATTGTGGCTTTGCTTTAAGTGAACTGTATTTACAATAAAGATATACAGAATATGCTATTGAATACTGAATACAGCGAATACTGAGTATAAAAAGTAAACGCGATTTCACTTTCGCGATGTCAGTCTATGACGCGGAACAACACTTTTTAAATAATTAGAATCATTTGCTGCTATTATATGACACTATAAGACAGTATACGACAGTATATGATAGTATATGACAGTATATGAGAGCCAAGCTATTTGAATGGATGGCTGCGCTGGCGAACAGAGCGTTACCTTTTCTCTCGATTTTTCACATGTAATTACTTTAGAACTGCTTTCTTATATCAATGGATAAATAGTTTCCTAACCTTGAGTTTAGTTCAGAAAAAAATAGTATTAAAAACACCAGAGAATAGAAAGAATAGAATATAAAAAATGATTCACAGAATCACTGCCCGTATTCTCTATTATCTATATCTGACTTCACTTGAGTCACATTCACTCTAAGGCACTGTCAATGCCCAGCCATTGCTAACTTTTTATATAACTTAAATATGAAATGACATTCTTGTCTCTGACTTTAGCCTAACTTCTTAAGTCATATAAGACTTCTTCAGAAACTCTATATTTGGCTAATAATAGAGTAGCGAACAGTTTACTGCCGGTTCTCTCCTATTAGATGGTTCTCTCACTCGTAAACCATTATAATTATGGTCACCACTGGTCCTAAAGTCTGGCTCTAATACAGAGAAGTTATTTTACATAACATTAAAGTATAGTTTATTTATAAGTTTCCTTTATATCAACACTTATTCTCAGTTTGTTATTACTGTTTAATACAATTATATTATTGTTAAGAAATTTTTCTTCACTTCAGAAGTTCTATTGTTTCCCGAAAAGAAAGTCCAAAAAATTATTCATTTTTTTCTGATTATACAATAAAGAAGAAAAACGTAATTAAAGTGAGAGTTTAGTTCATTATATAGTTTTTTTAATAGTATAATAATTATAAGTTTTATTTAATTCATTATTCGCAGAAATTTCTTAATACGGAAAAAATTAATTCAAATTTTAAGCTTTGTTCAAATTAAAAATTACTTTCCTTGAGCAGAAATTAAAAGTTAGCTTTTTTTCATACTTAGAATTAATTATCAATATTTTGATTATAACGAAAGAGGCATTCAATTAAATATGAATCATTCGCTTTATATTTAAATTCAAAATCAATTAATATTTAATTTAATAATTGAATAAATACGAGAAAAATCTTTACTTTCCAATGAAATTCAATAGGATTTCAATCAATAAATTTCATTGTTATCTTGAATGACAATAATTATTGATAGGTTAATATTCAGTATAACTTAAGTTATATAACAGTATTTGAATTTACTTTTACGGACAGTTTGTTCCTTATTTACAATATATTTATTGATAAAATTTTATTATTGACTGAATATTTCTGATAATAAAACAAATATATATGAAATGATTGAATAGACACTAATTTATTCCAAACACTTGTTCTCTACTGTAAAACACGACTAAAACTATTTTCTTGAGATTGAAAATCAATTTTGAAAACTCTTTGAATTTATATAAAGTTAAGTATATTTTGAATTCAATTAAGAAGTCTATTCATCATTAATATACTAATCATAACATTTATCAATTCGTTTCACTTATTTTAAAAACAATAATAATTATCTAAATTATAAAATTAAATAAATAGAAAGGAAATAATCATTATTTGTTCACTTACTTTAGTGAAGTTGTCTTAAAAAAGTTCATTTAAAGCCTCACTAATGTCTACATTGACTGTCAATAAGTTGTGTAAAAAAAATTCTAACAAAAACTCATTATTGGAAAAAACTATTCAATTAAATGTGTTTTTTATATTTGGTTTCTCACGAACTTTCAGTAAAAGTCTGTCGAAGTCTCACACAGAGAGAGAAAAAAATGAAGCGAATAAATGCTGATTTTTACAGGTATTCCGTCTGGTCTGACATCAGAAATAAAGCCTTATTGTGTCGGATCAAAGTGTCGTAAATCAGTGTCTTTTTAAAGTAGATGTAAATCAACATTCAGTTTCGGGAAACGACTTCTGCAACAAAATAATGCCATAAATAGTTTGCTGAATACGACTATTGTTTAGCCTTTAGTTTATGTATAAAATCGGAGTAACTTTTCATTCATTCAAATGAAGACCTGTTCTTGAAATTAAAAAAAAGAGGAAAAATAAAAAGCAAACAATGAATTCGCTTAATATTACAGTTATTTAGATCTTATATGAAACGAGAAAATAACTTCCGATACATGACTGGGCTGTTTATTTTCTCCATCTCATGGATGCAAATTCATAGCCTTATCAAAAAAAGTACATTTTTTATATATAAGGGATATTAATACCTGAAATGTTTGGGCAAACATATAATTCCTGATCAAACCTCAAACCTGATCATCAATTATGAAGTTTTACAAAATATATGTTTTTCATGCAATTGTAGAGTTAACGCACCCTTTAATCAATGAACACTTTAATTATACACTGAATCAAAAATAGTTTATAATGTTTTTTGTTTGTCATACCTGTATATGTGAATGCCATAAATATATATGATTTTTGAGCATGCTAATTAATTTTTAAGCGTTTCTCATTTGATTTTATTCCTGTTTTCTATTTATTTATTCAATTAGATTATCGATTGTTAATTGTCCGTTAAATTAGTAAAAGGGTGGACAGAAATAGAAGCAGGCTTAGAAATTATGGCATTGTTAATTGAATATATGAGGGGCAGATTTGACATTTCCGTATAGTATTTGAAGTGAGCACAAATCTATTTTGCATACTTTAATCTGATTTGATATACATTTATAATTATAATCACTATTTGTTACATAAATTGTCAGATTTTAATATAAGAGACAGAATGTGCGAAATGATGTCTATTTAGATTAGATTCACAATATTTATAACTGGCAGAAATGCTGGCAAAGAATTATTAATTTCTGCACTCATATTATGAAGACTCTGATTAAGTCTACGAAATAATAATAATATGAAGTATATATAAATCGTGATTAGAGTATAGGGCAAACATTGAGTACTAATAACTCAATGCTTATTAACATGATTTGTGAATTGGATTTTTCTCACATTCAGAGCTCACAGAATAAAATAAAATATAATAATTGTTTCATTACATGTGTAGAACAGACTTCCTCCTCTTTGTACTTTATTAGCCCTGTTATCGTGTCTATCGTCTAATCACTATATAATTTTCAAAATTATTAAATTTAAGTTTATATGTCATCAAGTCTTCAATTAATAGAAAAAAGGATCAAATTGTGTCCTATGTTTTGGATCAATGAAATAGGTTTACAAAACCTGAACATAATGTGTAATTAAAAGCTAAATTAATATTATATCCTTGTTCAAATTTGATTTCATAATTGCCTTGAACAGGAATTTCAGTGAATCCAAACAAATGTAGTGACGTTCTAAATATCCAGGTCTGATGACTCGCCACTATATAAACTGAATTAATTCAATGGATTATTATCAGAGAAACTATTGTTATAGAAATGCCAGCACTTTATGCATTGTATACATTATTTATAGATGTAATCACAATTAAAAAATTAATCTCTGCTGAAAATCTGCAACAATTCAGTCCTACATATTCACACATTTTTTTTATAACTCAGAGAACTTATTAGTCCTGAATTCACAGACTAATTGTTATTTCATAAATAGCATAGCTTTTAAGGAAATCACTATTAAATAAGATTTATTGGAATCAAATGTAAATTTGGGTTAATTTGAAAATTATATTTAAGGCTATTCTTCTAAATATATTAAAAACTTATTTGAATACTCATCCAAAGCGACTGATAATAAAGAAGTAAAAAATTTGATGATAAAAGTCGTGATATTTTAAGCGTTAATTTCAAACATTGTTTTCCGCTTAATATAAAAGTTTTTAAAAAGCATTTATCAAAAAACGGGGTCCTTTTGAATGATTATTCACACTTTCGAAAATAAAATAAAATAAACTAAAATTAAATGTAAATTCAGAAAAAAATCCTAAAAATATAATACCTTTTGTGTTAATGGTATTTAGATTTTCTTTTGGTAGAAAAGGGTGTAAAAAAGTTCTGGTTTTTTTTGTGAACACTGTTTAGATTCGGGTCAAAGTTAATATTGAATAAATAGCTATTTGTTCTGAAGTAAAAGTTAATATAAATTGAAATATATTTTATTAATAAATTGTTTTATTTTGTTTTATGTAATAAATACATACAAATTGTCTGTTTGAGGTCATATCGATTTATACAATATACTGTACAATAGGGATAGGGATGTGCAAAGAATGCTATCCTCTGGTGAGAGCCTAAGGGGTACAGTGCGCCCAAAATTCTTTCAGTTCCGATTTGGGTCTTAAGGTTTTCTGAAGATTCCTAACCAGAACCGGGTAATTAACCTTCATATCAAACTACCTACATTTTCCTGAGTTTGTTGAGCTTGCACATTTCTAAGATATGATATAATATACACAATGTATTTGTTTGAAAGCAGAACTGGAATTCAATACATTTGAAACTGTAATCCGTTATACAGTTTGACGAATGATTCCCATTCTGTTCACTAATTTTCTCAGTTTGAGTCAAATATAATTAAAACGACTTCCACTGTGAATATCGTTAATCATATTCGTTAACTACAGTATATTTCAAACAAAATATTTTAATTGCTATTGTTTTTGACTCCTATTTGAACACAAGTAGTATATCGTTCTGTTCTGTGTCGTACCTCCAGACCTCGCAGACCTTTCCCAACTATGAATAGTAATCTAATTATGGAAATTGTGTTGTTTATGGGAATGGTATCAAAAATATTTATTACCGATAATTTAAAAAAAAACTGTGGAATATGGGCTGGGTGAAATTGTAGATTTTGGCCTGCATCAGTGTCTTTGTAGTTTACCCGTTCTGTTGAGCACATGCATTGTTTTCTCGACTCAGCTTCCGAAGGAATTCTTGTCAGATATAAAATATTTTTCTTTTGGTATTTTGAAGCCTTGAAGAGAACTTAAATGAAAATATGTTTGAATACCAAATATTGTAATAAATGTGTTATTTTTTGGTTAATTGTGTTATTTGACCAGTGTTCAATTCATCAATTCATTAAATTTCCAGCCATTGTTTAGAAACTACCTAATGCAAGGTATATTTGCTACTTATATGACTTACCTTGCACATTCTGACTAATGTGTAGAATATCTTATCTATATATCAAAATTAATACTCAATTTTAAAGAGTTTAAATTCAAAATAAGTGCCCAGTTAAGATTATTATCGGCTGAGAACCGATTATTATCTCTAAAGTGACTCTAATGAATGACTTAATGATATGGCTGTAGGAAAACACAATTAAAATCGAGTCTTCAATACCTTTGAGCGCAATAATTGAAAATAAATTATATGTAAACGCCTTTCCATTACATTTGTTTCGATTCTTCACTTCAGGACTTTAAATGTTGTTTAGTTCGTGTAATAAAAGGATTAAAATAATTGAGCCCGGCTGACATTTCTGCATTTTTAAGTCAGTTGCATAAAACAACATAAGTTACTATACTTTGGGTCAAATTCAATGCACGATTCCGGGCAGAAGAGGTAATCAAAAGAATTTCTATAAACTCTTGTCTATAAATCAATACTTGAAACTTTATTAGATTTCACATTAGACTAACTATTAATATAATACTGTATATTGAATGTGAAAAATATGTTGAAAGCGATAATTATTGAATTCTAAAAGCAATTCATTGAATACATTTAAATAATGCTCGCGTTTATGAATTATCAATACTGTTCTGTTGCAAAGTATACAAGGTAGTTCGGTATTACCGGTAGTACAGATCAATGTTATGTAATTAATATTACGTAGAATACAATAGACTATAAATTATGAGTGAGGAGAGAGAGAGAGAGAGAGAGAGAGAGAGAGAGAGAGAGAGAGAGAGAGAGAGAGAGAGAGAGAGCTTGTTCAGTTGTTGTGAATAGAAAAGTGCAATTAACTCAGATCACGACAGAAAGAGAGAAATAAATGAATAGACAATTGAAAGCTTCCTTGTATTGAATTAGAGTCTAAACTAGAATAGCCTCGGAATGGGATGAATACAACTCTAATTATTTCCGTAATAATGGCCCAAAATATTGAATATATTGGCCGCAAGACAACTGATACGTGTGTTTAGTTGTTTGGCGCGCATTCAGAATATCTTATGTCTTAACGAATCGATTTCTATTCAGCATTATATTCATGAATGCAAACAAATATTATGATTAAGTTATTATCAAAATTTCAGATTTGTGTTAAACCATAACATTGTGTTTGGCGTTTGTATTGTGTATTATGTATTGTTTTCCTGTAAATAAGTGTTAATGTTCATTACATAATTGAGCAGGGCCACTATTATGATCATTATATTGGATCATCTGCCTCAGTCTAATTGCAAAACACAATCAGATTATTATTCAAATGAATCTTAGTTTTCAAACAAAAGCCTAACGAATATGAAAATCGGGGGAAATAATTGAGCCATACATACAATCATTTGCTTTCCCTACAAAAAACCAAGGGGTAAATACACGAAACGGAAAATTATATTTAAATTCTTATGAAGTCTACAAAAAAGCGGAAGTATTCTCATTATAATTATAAAAAAAACATTTTTTATTGTTTAACAAAATCAGCAAAAAATTTGGGCATTAAATGATGTGAATGTTTTCGCATGTCTTATATTGTTTGTTAGTAACAAACGTATAGAGAGCAATTAAAGTGGTCAACGTATCGTGCCAATCTGTGCGAAAAGGGCCAGGGTTAATAACTTTAGGTCTACTCTAACACAACATTTATTAATTTTCTTAGACTTTATTTTTTTTGCAATTATTTTAAGTTAAGTCTCTTTAATATAAGAATAGATTCCATATAAGGGTAAGAATAATGGAGTAAATTATCTCTCTTTTTAAGTTCAGTTCAGATGTGTTTATAATAGGATTAAGTTGTTATTGCATTAACCTTACGATTGCACTGTATTTTTTGGGTTTACTATCTTTTTATTTCATATACTTTATTAAGACGTGTAATAAAACTGAATCCTTTGAAAGTCAACTCTAATGAGATTAATAAAAAAGACTTAAATTCTATGTCTCATCCATTCATCCATTTATTTGAACAAAACAATTACATTTAGGCTAAAGATGTGACGAAAAAGCGCTCTTTTAATGTCGGCCAACACATTAATGGCGAATAAATTGATCGCATTGTTATTTTTCAGTTATAATAAACGTTTTTATAATACAATGAATGCCCGGTTAATGATGTGAATTAATTTAGAGTCAATACTATATAATAATTTAAGTTAAAAATATTATAGAAATAAAATTAGGTGACTCTTAACTCACCCAACATATCCAAACTCGGCTAATAATAAGGTCATTCTTTGCCGAAATCAGATTAAGTTCGTATTCAAAAATAAATTATTTGAATGAAATATTATATATATTTTTTGTTTTATTCATTTTTCTCTTTTTTTCCATAATTTAATGGCAAATATTTTATTAAATACAATATTTAGCCTTAATTTTCATATTCATACTAATGGTTGTTAAGTTCGAGAAATTGGTGCTCAGAAACATTTTTATTGCTTTATTATTATATGCAATGTATAGCAAAGATAGTTTACTTTTGAATAATTTTTATATTATATTTATTATCATTTATTTAATATTAAATTTAAATTTAAAGCTATTTTTCAACAGTTACTAAAAATATGTGTTAATTATTCATTAGATTAAAGTGTTTTCAAATTTATTTGAATATTTATATGTGAAGTACTAAATAATAACTTATTTAAAAGTGTTACTTTGAATTTTGAATTATCCGTGGTGCTAAATCAAAATGTATAACAAGTACAATGTTTATAATATCAAAGTGACATAACTCAGTTATGGCATTGTTTGATGTGACAATCTGTTCAATGTTTATCTCAATTCATTGTTTTATTCAAACATTGCATAACTTTATCATTGATTTAATTAATTACACGTGATTTCTAAGTGATTCTAATCTATGACAACAATTAACACAAAAGCCCTCAAAGTATCCCCAATGTTGACGATCATTGGGAAACGGATCTTATTATTCATATAGATTTAATAAATAAATTTCCTTAAGTTTAAGTATAATATAATAATTCAATTTTAAACTTTTGTAACAAAAAAAAAGTAATATAAGGAAGAATTCAGAATAGTTTTCAATAATTAATTTATTCTGGAAATGAATTATTAGCATAAATTAGAATATAAAAGAAAAAGCAACAAGTTTAAATAAGAATATATTCATATTTGTAATGAATCACTTGTAATAACTATTTAATAGGAATTTTTATTAAACATAATTATATTGAATTGTAATAATAAAAATTGATATTTGAAACAAAATCAAAACAAAGCACTTAAATATTATTTATACAAATATCTCACACGAAGTGAGAAAATATTGATAATTCAAATATTTTTTCTTTTGAACAAAAAAAATCACCTGAAGGTGAATCAACGAAATTAATTGCATTCGGCGTTAATTTTGATTCACTCATTCATTTCTATTTTTATTTATTTTGAATAAATTATATATTTTTTATTCTGATATTTGAATAAGTTTTTTTTAATTTGAGATTTTATCTAAAAAACAGCACATTTTTCTGTAAATAATTATTTGAATAAAAAAATAATTTTTTCCCTCAATAACTTCAAACCCGATAAAGAATATTCTTTTTATTTATTCTGAACTTTGAATTCTGAAGGGCATTGAGAAAAGCGTTATGATTTAGAGGTTATCTCTGACATAGGTTTGTATCGATAGGATGTCAGAACAATTGTATAAATTTTCTTCGTGTGCCTAACTCTGGGCACAAAGCTATCAAATCATAAATGCCAGTCCAAACCATATCTCATCTGATTCCTACTGAAGTGCACGAGTACTCCATCAAAAGGTCGATCAGTTTTTTATTTTGTTTTTTGTGGTAATTCTTAATTAAAACCATTGATTAGAGTCTTTCCAATTGTTTTCTTATAAATACTTAAATATTTTTAAACAAAATGATTAAAGAAAAGAAAAAATTTATTAAAGATAGCAATCTATTATCCCCCGGGATATCCATTACATACAAACTCGAGCCAAGTTCTCGAACCCGGGCTTCTATACAATTGAATATAACTGATTAGATAACTGCGATAACAATTATGGGAATTAAAATGAAGTAATAATAATCATAGTTATATGCATGGATGTGCAGATCAAAAATCTGGGGGTGTTTTAGAAAATTACCCCAAGAAATAGAGGGGGCGAATGACGAATTAAATTTATTTTTAACCTTACACCAAGATAGGGGTAGAAAACTGATCTTATGTCAGCCAATATACAGTACAGTATAGAGAAAGCCTAAACTCAGAGGCATTTAACCCTACCTCCTTTTGTTGATTCATTTCCACTCTTTATATACCTGTATACTGTATGAGAACACATATGAATCAACTCATATATTCCGCCCCTCCAACTTTAACTATTTAACTTTTGTGCCGGTGCATTTGTGCCGGTGCATTTTAGCATTATCTGATATTATCACATATTTATCTATTCTATTGATAGTAAAACAAAAGTCTTTATATAATAGAAAAGCTTTTGAATTACATAAAGCATTTGATTTGACAGATGTTTGTCACTCAGTATAGTTGAGCCGAAGTCAATCTAATAAGTCAGTCAATCATGAAGTTCACAACTTTTATAGTTATATCGATTTTCAATCTTATAGTTAGGATTAATACTGAAATTCAATATTCAAAATGTTTAGAGACTCGAGTCTATTGTCAGGGTTTGCCGGAAAGCTGTGTTCAACAGAATATTTCGTGTAATACTCTATTGATTGTTTCTCCGGACAGGTCTGGAAGTGTTCAGTTCCAACTGTTGGGCAGAGTTGACTCAAACACGCGTTGGTTTGCAATGGGTTTGTCGTCAGACAACCTAATGGGTAACGACAGCATCAGTGAGATATTCTTGTCATCTGATGGCAAACAACACGGATTGCGCTCGAGTTGGAACAACAGGAGAGACAATGTTCTGATCGATCCAAACGGAATCACACCAGTAGGACAGGTAGAATATTCTGACGGAATACTCAGCGCTAAATGGGTTAGAGATGCGGTCACTGAAGTCAATGGACATGAATTCGATATATCAAAGGATAAATTGCATATATTGTTAGCGAACGGGCCGTACAAACAGAACACCGGTAAGCAATCAATCAATTTCTTTCTCAAAGATATAACAAATGTTTTTAAAATATTCTTTCAATAATTTCGGGGATTTTTGCTCTTTTTGTAGTCTAATAGGAATATAAATATAAGATTTTTTCATTCATCGTAAGCAGTATTTTCTCTTAAAGAAGTCGATAATAATAATACAATTCTTTGGGTTAATTAAATTCAAGTTTAAAGTGGTGTTCAGTTGCGCCCAAAGATCCTCTAAAGAGTCTGAACTAAAGTTAGAACAAGAAAAATGACTGAAATGAACGAAAAAACTTGTTTTGAAATGAACCCGATTATAACTATACAAGTGAACGGTATTCTTGCAGTGCTATTCACCGTTATTTCTAAGCTATAAAAAATACTACACATGAATACATGAATTATTTAGAAAATCACCTGTAGTTCACATATGCCTACACACATCTGAGCTATGGATTCTTTATTTATAGATTAAACAATAAATTAGTCGAAAAGTTTTCAAACTTTTTCAATTGTAATGAAATTCATAAGAGGTTCCCATTAGTATTGTCTAAAATTTCGTATATCTTATTATCTAATTATGAACTGTTCAGACAAAGCCCATCACACGACTAGAAGTGCTTCGGAATCGGCGATCGATTTGCAATTCTCACTGAAAAACGCATTGACAGACAAATATGCAAAATGTGATAAAACGGACTCAAACTTATGTTTCGGTCTTCCGGACGGTTGCCTTAAATCAAAAACTTGTGAATTGATTTTTGAGGTCACAAACAATGGATATGGTCTGACCGATGGGACTGTTAGCTTGGAATTGATAGGCCAGGCAGCCAATAATGATAATGCTAACAGTGGTTGGATAGCAATGGGTCTGTCGGACGACAATAGTATGGGAAATGACAGTGTAGTTGAATGTCTGGTTCTGGACAATGGAACGGCACTAATCAGAAACAGTTGGAATTGGGGCAGCCCCAATTTTGGCAACGAAGTTGTTGGTCCTGTCCCTGGAGTTGTGTTCACCGGTCAAGTCGTATACGAGAGCGGACTCATTAACTGCAAGTGGACGCGAACGGCACAGACGGAAGTCAAGGATAAAGTGTTTGACTTAATTAAGAATAAATATTATATTCTGTTAGCAAAAGGAAAAATTGATGATCAGAGCACAGGTATTGAAATTAATATTATTATAATTAATTAATATTGTGTTAAATAAGATGTATTCATACAATTCCTGTACTATAGCCCAGAAGAAGCCCCACTCCAAGAACTATGTCAGCAAAACAGCCATTGATTTGGAGTCAGACAAAAGCGTTACCACAAATCAACCGATAATCTCGACTCCGACTCCTTCGGCCTTAAATCAGGCCTACAAGCGATGCACTAATAATGAGAGACTTTGTTTTGGTTCTCCATCTGATTGTATTGCCTCAAAGAATTGCGACGTTTTATTCAGTAGTGTTTCCACATCTAAGACCGAGGGAACGGTAGAAATGGAGTTGTTTTGGAGCAGACATTCTTCGAGTGACAACTGGGCGGCTGTGGCTCTTTCAACAGATGAAAAGATGGGCGCCGACAGTGTAATGGAATGCATTCTGAGACAACATGGCCTGGTCGATATTGTCGAGGGCTGGAATCCTACAGAACGGGGGGAACGGACTATGAATGTGGTGAACGGCTCGAGTCTCACACATTTGGACACTTCTATAGTCGATTCGTTAGTGTACTGTAAATGGAGTCGAAAGGGTTTGACTGTTATTCATGAATCCGATGGCAGCCATGAGTTCGACATTCAGAACAACACTTTTTACTTATTGCTAGCTTACGGTCCTCTGGGCCCAGGTATGCAACTATATCTTTAACATCGATTCAAATATAACCTTCACTAAAATTTTGTTCAATAGATAATAATATTAACCGACACAGTATGCAACCGATGGTGTCGGCCACCAAAGTTGACCTGCAATCGGTTGGAATAGTCAAAGAAGGGTCACTTTTGTTGATCAAATTGCATGGTATGTCTATTAAGTATTCTAAGTAACCCATCATCTATTTATACCTAACCTCTAAGCCTTACTGTTCCCCAACTTATAATATTAGTAATGAAATCAATTTTTACCCTATAATTTCAAACTCAGCCACATTTATGCTGACCGCGTGGTTGGGATGCGTCAGTTGTGCCATACTATTGGCCCGACACTACAAGAACTCCTGGTCTGATTCGACTTTATGTGGAGTCAAACTATGGTTTGCTGTAAATTGAAATTTCTATTCAATTATATTAAACTTATTTAATTTTAACAATTCATTTGGACCTCCAGTTCCATCGAGGACTTATGGTCTTCAGTGTTATTCTCATAATAATCGGGACCACATTAATGGTTATATACCAAAAGGGCAAATGGGTTGGAGTGAGTGCTTCTATGCATACATTTTATTCAATTTATAATTCAATTGAAATCTCTTTAGTTGTCATCACATCCAGTGGTTGGACTCACTTCAATAATTCTGGCTTTCCTGCAACCAATCGGTGCACTATTCCGTCCCCATCCAGAGTCTTCTAAGCGATGGTTATTCAATTGGGTGCACTGGTCGGGTGGTTATATCGGACACTTGTTATCACGTAATTTAATATTTGATGAATTATTTAAAATATTATAAATTAATTCTCTCTTTGATTCAGTGGTAACCATAATCCTGTCGACACAATATGCAATAGTGCCGAAACAATTCTTGCAATATGTGATCGCTTACGCAGTTTTCTATATACTCAGCCATATTGTACATCACGTGAAACTATATGTACGGAACAAAAGAAAGGGAACCAAAGAAGAAGCCGTTAATTACAACGTAAGTCAGAATAAGATTGAACCGATTTATGCAAACATTAATGACATCAGAAATAACACGAATGGACAGAATCTTAATCAAACTGTAAGAGTTGCTCGATTTGTAGTCATTCATATTGAACTCTAACCCAAGATATTTGTTTGATCTGTTCGTATGGTTGTCGAAGAAATTTCGAGAATAATATATAAATTTTTAGTTAAGATATAAATTGAAAACATTTCAGATCTTATCAGAATTTTTTTTTGTTATTTTATCAAATCCTGAATTTTTTTTGACAAAGTTATAAAAGGAAGATCATTCTTATAAATAATCCGGAACATATTGGTGTTGATCGAAAATCTAGAGGAAAAATAGCATTTAATGCAACAATTTTTTGGTCTCTAATCATATTTCTTATGCGAATCGCAAACACATTGATTGAAACAATTTGTCAAAAAAATTGATAAATTGAGTTGTGGTACGACACCAACATTGAGACTCCGCTGAATTTTAATGTTTGAGAAGCTTATCGTCAAAAATATTTTTTCTAAACTCTATTTAACATTTCTCTTATTATCAGATGAGCTAAATATGAATAAATTTTTCAGTTCAATCATTTAATACAGTTTTATATTTGAATTTGAATGAAATCTTTCAATACATATATAATTCGTAGACTAATTAAATATTCTGAAAGCATTCAATCGAATTCATTCATCTTTTTATAGAATAAGTATTCGTTGAAAACAAATAAAAATAGATTTTCATAATATAATTGAATAAATTATAAGTTTCTCTGATTTCAAGACAATTACATTCAGAAGAATTAGAATAAAATGGTTTAAATAGGAATATAAAGACTCTAAACATTATTATTAATCGATTCGATGCTTATCACTGCTCAATTATCATCAGTGATATGTCAGGCTGGCCGACCTCAGGGGCAGATATGTCATATCATTTCCTGATTTTTCAATGTTCTTCAAAATTTCTATGAATTATTGCAAACATTAATGTTTAGACAAATTTAAAGTTTTTAACTATTTTGTTATCCCCTGATGTTATACCCTGCTCAATCCTTTCTTGTTCACCTTCCATACTTATCTTATCATTTATTTATTATGAATCTTATTTGCAAACAGAGAGAAGTAATCATAGATGTGATACAAATCCTATTGTCGTCTGCAGTGATCGTAGCCTTAGTTTCAGCAATGGTTGTCATCCTATTTATTTAGACATTTATTAATTTATTTAAATAATTAATTCATTGACATTCAAGCCATTCATTTGAACGTTAAATTGCTTTTTCTAATCATAAAAACTATAGACACTATTTGGTAGTAATGAAAGTGAATTCAAGAGATTTGCATAACAATAAAAACTCAATTAATTCAATGATAATTATATTTGAATTTCTATTGAAAATATTGTTTTTCATAACATTTATCGTAATTGTCATCAATTTATTTATTGATCTTATTATACAATTAAAATAAAATTTAATTATAATCTTGTTTTTAGTTTTAAAGCGTTTGTGGAAATTATTTTTTAGTAATACAGGTAATAAGTAATCAATCAAAAACTTATAACCAGTTTCTTTCAACCTTTAATTTCCTCTTTTCTTATATAATATATTTAAATATAAATTAAAATCTATTCAGTTTAGTCTTTGGAGCCGTAAAACCATTATTGTCGACGTTTTTTCGATATACGGTTGAATGAAATGTGTTCACAGATCTTAAAAATATTTTGCAAATTTCATCCGAAGTTGATTGCGTGAAATTAATCTAATCATAGGTTTTGTTTTTTGAATCTTGTGTTTCATAAAAAAAAAGTTCAATTACTCCACACTTAACGTGCAATCGAGTGAAACGATTCAGTGCTTAAAGACCTGCAGAATATCGTTTCGAAGTATATTAATAATCAAATTATTTTGGTTTTGCATAACATAATAGCCATGTCTTGAATGACATTAATTATACACATTATGATCGAAAAGATTCCAAAAATTGTGAATGATTATACCAGGATACTTTTCATATACTCATCTTCAATAAGAGAGATTCCATAAGAGTTGCTTATTCATTACGAATTCAATTTAAGCAATGATTTAATTTAATTTCAAATAAAATAGAAAACAAAGTAAATAAAAGTGGATATGAATGGCATTAATGGCATTAAAATAATTATATTAAACGATTGAAGACTTAAATACAAGAACAAAAAGAGAGAAAACAAATGAAAGAAAATATTTTGTTTGAAATATGAAAAGACTTGAATTGTATTGAAATAGTATTTGTCTATAATTTAAAGCTTCAGAAAGTCTTCACGGCTTCTATCGTACTGTATGTCAATTCTAGTTTTGTGTATCGTTTTAACAGAAAAAGTATATTTACAGTGAGTTATATATTATATAAATTCAGCCTTTCTTTAAAAATCCAACAAAAATAGGATTATTCTTATTATTCCTTTAGAGATAGAGATATTGTGTCCTCCAGTCAGGCTTGCAGTCAGTCAGACAGTCCAACTCAGAGTACATTTATTGATTAAATTTAGACAAATTTTATTCTTTTTATTTTCTATCGTATAATATATCGAAGAAAAATCTCATTGTTTTAATAGAAGTCAAAGACTGAAGAAAAATATAATTTGTATAAAAATATATAAAGAATTGATTAAACAAACAAACACTGAAATAATCAGAATATTGGAGGAAATATGCACTGAAATGATAGGAATAAATCTGAAGCCATGACTAGGGAATACTGTAGGTAAAAGGGTCGGTAAGATTGCTATAATAATTGGAAAGGAATGACATTTAACTGATTTTTGCAAAAAAAAACTTTTATTTCAGTCACTCAGAAAATGATCCTTAATTTTAAAGACGCCTTAACTTTGAATGAAGATTAAGAATTTAAACTTGATCATTAATGATTTACAGTAAAATCTCAGCTTAGATGATGTTTAGAAAGATACCTGGCACTAAATATCGTTGCAATTTTGACAATATGTTGACTAAAGAAAAAGGTTTTGTCAGAAAAAACATTAAAAACAAAATAATTGGGAAAACAAGAAAATAAAAAACAAGTGAAGAGTATATCCTTCTGTATATAATATACTGTACTATAGTGTTAGTCAATAAAAAATGTTTTATTGATTCTTATGGTATGAAAAATATGAAACAACTGATTATGAGTTATGAATTTGTGCGCATATGTCTGCGGACGGGAATCAATTAGAGTAACTATTTATAAGATGTGATACTATTTATTAACATAGGATAGAGTGAGTGAAGACATACAGACTAGTAATTCAATGCTATATTTGTCTATCTCTGCGAAACAGTTATTATTCTAATATAATGACAAATAAATGCCTTTTTTCGTAATCCAAGCCTTAGTCCTATATTTTATTAAAGAAAAAGCAATTGCAATGAAAGTACTGATAAAAACCTTAATGAGACAAATCATTACCATCTTTACCAACGATTGCACTTTCAATGACTATTTGATTCAATTTTATGCAATGATTTGTCAATTAGTTTAAATTTATTCCAAACCAATGTTAATAAATCACAAGATATACTGTAAGACCAGAAAATTGTGATCGAAATGGATAGCGAATGCGAAGACTAATTAGAATTAAATAATTAAATATTATAATGAGTTAAGGCTTTATCAAAATTAATCAAAACTGAATTTTAAGTCATTTCTGAACAAACAGTTTTGCAAATTATTTGTTGAAAATCAGTGCCAAATATGAGATTAAGTAAATAATTGAATGAAAAATTATATAACCCTTTAAAGTGAAATCTCTTTTAATTAAAATCAATTTCTCTTAACTAATCAGTTATTTCAGGAAATTCTATACCATTTTAATGAAATTTTGGAGAAAAAACTCAAATTAAGTTGACCCTCATTTTGTTTAATCCGGTATAAAATAGTGGCTTCCATACAAACCTCGACTCAATCTGGAATCCATCAATTTTGGAGAGAGAATGTTCAGGATAATTGAAATATTCAGCTATGGCAAGATGAAAATTTGCATAAATAAAGGGTCAAGGAAAGGATGACATTCCCAATAGTTAAAGCATCACTGCTTGTTTACCATTACTTACTCTTCTCTGAGTTTAATAAAGGGGCACAGGGAGTAGGATTGTAAGTATTTCTTAGTCGGCCAAACCTTATCATCTATTAGTTGAATCCCTGATCAGAAAGTATATGATTTTCTATAAATTAAAGTTTGAATGAAATTATAGAACAAAATATTGAATATAAGAATTCATATTTGAATTGTGACTATATTTTCATCTATACTGCTGTGAAGTATAGGTTTAATAAGAGTATTGAATAGCAGTACTTAATGTAGAGATTATACGTTTCGATCACTAGTTACTCTAAGTAATGCTCGTCAATGGCTTTACCGGGGTTTTTGTGCATTACTGTTTAT
>JAQIWA010000806.1:0-24882 GCA_034693305.1 Eueremaeus valkanovi
AAAATCAATTAAATTTTAATTAAATTTCTTTTTTTTTGAAAAATTAAACAATTTTTTAATTAACAAACTATTGATCGATAGTAACAAATGATTTAAAAATTGATAACATTTTTCCTAATTTGATGGCTTAATAGACGACCTTTGCTTTGGAGACATAGGGGGAGACATAGGGAGAGACGTGTCCGGCGTAGTTATGGACGCCGTCAGCTGCTACTCGTGCATGGTGGGGTACGCCATACTGAGCTCCGTAGACCGATGGGACGCCATAGTTGGCACCGTATACCGATGGGACGCCGTATTGGGAACCGTATACGGATGGGACTCCGTATTGGGCACCATATACAGATGGGACGCCGTAGTGACCATGGGTTGACACACCGTATGCCGAGGGAACGGCATATTTGTCAGCGACAACGGCGGGAGCATCATGGTGGAGATCTGCGCCCTTCAGGAAACTGTATTCGAAATGTGCCGGGCCATTTTGGATGGCGTACTTCTCTCCGATTCGCTCAATGTTGTAGTCTCTGGCGACGGCAGCACCATGGTAAGGCACGTGCACACCAGCGCCATAGCCTCGGACGGCAACAGCCGGTACTCCGACCTTTCCGACGATTCCGGCGACGTTGTGGCTCAGGGCTGGGGCGGCGTATTGGTGGGCAATCGGGTTGACTCCATGGGATACGAATTGGGCCGATGCGACCGACAGGAGAGCGAAGATGACGAATGCGTACTGTAGTGGACAGGAATGGTATCAATATTTTTAATATGCATAAGAATTGAAAGTTTTCAGCACTCATGCGATGAGAACTATTGAAAACCTGAGCCAAACTTACCATTATTTTGCAGGTAATGTGTGTTTAAGTTCTTTCTTAGAAAGTTATTCAATAGAATTCAAAGACTGAATGATTTTTGTGATCAATCGGTTCGGTCTTATATACCAATTCTGAAGCCTTGAAAATGTCAATCGAATGCTCTGAAGAAGTACAGTATAATTGATTTTTTTAGCGAATATACTCTCTATTCCACTATACTGTAGAAGAGTTGAGAACTTGTTCTCCTTTTTTATGTAAACTCTCCTAAACTAACAGTTTTTAATTCTCTTCTTAACCATAACTACATTTGTATTTCAATTAATATTAGACGTGATTTGGTTCACAATTTAGATGACAGAGAAGATACTCATTTTGGCTATAGATAATGTGCCCCCAGCACAGACAGCACACATGCCTGCCATGACATAAAAGCCATGTAAATTATTCCATTGGACACCCAGAACATAAAGTAAAATAAAAGATGACCAGTTAGTGGAGCAGAACTAACAAGGTGCAAACTTATGTCTAATACATTGGCTTAATCTTAATTTTTTAGAATCCAAATATGATCAGTATATTTGATTTTATACACAATTTTGGTTTTTGAAAAGTATTATTAATAAGACTTTTGGATTTGTATATACCTGTGCTTGGGTTAAAGTATCTCCTTGATCCAATATTGATCATTCTTCACACCCATGTTCATTTATAGTGTAAAACATTAAGCAGTCATATAATGTATATAATGTTTGTTGCATTCATTAGACTGTGGAGACCCTGAATGTCTGCCCATCTCTGAAGTGGATTCTAGTTAGGAGTAACTGTCAGACTGTATGAGACCTCTTGGCAACAATTTTTACTGTTTTTCCATTTAAGATATTTTTTATTGAGAAATATTTTATTCAAATAATATATTTAAAAAAGATTATATAAATTGAATCACTATTTGAATCAAGTCTTGAATTGCATTAATTATAATATGTTTTGTCTTTTGAATAATTATTATTCAATTATTTAAATACAATTTTTTTGGTCCGAAATAGTAATGAAAAGTTGTGTTAATTTGTGAAAAAAAACTTTTCGATTGTGTCCTTCATAAGTGTCGAGAACTTCACAGTATTTCAAACTTTCCATTCAAAACATGTTTTCGATTATATAATAAAACTGAATGTAAATCACGAATCAGTTTCGCACTAAAAATAATGAAATCATTTTTTTTCAATTACTTTAATGACGTTTAACACAAACTGTTAATACATTTGATCTGAAAACTGATTGCTATAATAAAATAGAAAAATAAAAACTATTAAATACAATCTCATAGATATCGTGTCATTAAATACTAATTTTCAAAGTCAAGGCTCATTTTTTGGTATAATATTAATATAATACACGGTTTAACCGAAGCATATCTGCGCTAAAACTGTAAAAACTATTCTTTAGATAACTCGACGGCAGAGGTGACCAGAATTTCAAACTTTAAGCCAATTTAGATATAATTCTAATCTTTGTATAAATTAATTGAATCTATAGTTTCAGACATTTCTATTGAAAACATTTTAAAGCTTTTCCTAATTAATACAAAATTCATATTTCCTGCTGATTATAAAGCCGTAAAATCCCTTCATATTCACCACTAATCCCATCGTTAATCAAATTACAGTTATTTTCTTAACTATTATTTCTGTATAAATGTGAACATCACTGGTATTAATGTGAAAATTGTTTATTCAATACTACGAGTAATGGAAATATTATTCTTAAAAAGTTTTCAAAACTTTCCTCTACTTTAGAGAAATAGCTATTAATTAAAAGAAAAAAAAAACTATAAAAACTGTAACGACTTTTCAGAAACACTTTATTTTTTATTCAAAATCAATAAATTACTCAATTTTTATATTATTTTTCCATTTATTGTCAAATACTTATAAATCAAAGAAATTATTTTTTTTATTAATTCAAAACAAAGAATAAGAATAAATGCCATTAATTACAGAAAAAATTAATATTTTTGTAAAAAACACAAAAAAATAATTGAAATGAAATGAAACAAAAAACATATTTTTGTTTATAAGCTATGAATTGCGCTATTATTTTGTGTATATATTATAATAGTGTCACAAATATTGCTATTCTTATAGTATTTATAGAATTATTTTTAAGAATAAATATTAATATTCAGAACAATGTTAGCGAATATGGAATAAAATGAAAACTTTTTAAATAATAAGAAATTGAATAAAGTTATTAAAAAACAACAATTGTTCGACAATTTGGTGAAAATGACTTAAAAACACACAAAAAAATGTTTGAATGGAATTGAAAAAAATAAATAATAAAAACGAAAAAATCAAAACGAAGTGAAAAAACTTATTTCAGAATTATTTTCAAAGACATGGATGTAATGAACGAAAAGTCCTGTAAATAAACGAAAGCATTAAAAAAATTAAAACTTCAAATGAAAATAAATACAAAAAACTTACAAATATTTAAAATCTATTTTTGTGATAACTGCTGGCCTTATAGTCCGGGTCCACATCTGAATCGTCAGATCTGCTCTCATAAACCCATTGTTTCTAAAAATGTTTTAATAATAATATAATTATTTATATAAAACAAAAAAAAATTCAAAAAAATTAAGACTGACTTCAGAGCGACAAACATCGGAACTGTGGTCAACCATTGGTTGGTCATTGTCCTCATCGGAGGAGTCGTTTGTACCAGACTTTGAAAACAATTCAAACAATTATTCAATTAATTGAAAACCAAATAAAAAAGTGTTTTAAATATTTCATAAAATAATGAAATCAAACCATTTGTTCGTCCGATTGATTCAACTCATCATCGATTGGGTAAGACATGGATCGAGACATTACTGCCAACTGCTCTGAATGGGGAACGGATTTAGTGGAGGTCATGGCCTTAGGTTTGACTGAAGTCGAACCGTTCGACTGATTGATTGACCTCCGGTGCCATTGATTGCCTGAATTGCGAAGCGATAGCTCGACCTGTGCCTGCTTGTGCGCCTTATAGAAGCTCTCCTTCCAGTGCTTCATACCAGTGCTCTGCTTGGGCAGGCGTTTGTGGACAGTCGGCAGAAGAGCTGGATATTTCTTCTTGAGATTCAAGTGCACTCTTTTGACTGAATAGCACTTTACGTCATGTGTCTCGAGATAGTCGGGAATATTTGGCGCCAATTCGTGCGGATTAGAGCACTCGTGAGTGTCGATGAAGATCAGTGACAGCGCTGTCACGAACTTTGTGTGATATTTAAGACGTTTAGCGATCGCTTCGTCGAACCGATAGTCCGGATCTCTTTTGACGTTTTTAATCAGTTTTCTGATATTAGACTCAAGGAATTTGATGTCGTATTTGAGCGATGTATGGCTTCTATAATACCGGTTCTCAACTCTACTGATCAGTGTCTTCAAGTCGATCGGATAGAGAATCTTCTCTTTGTATGAGCTCTCAGTCAAGTCGTCCAGAATTGAGAATTCAGTCGATTCGGACATATTTAGGATTATTCGCAAACCTATTGACAAAAGATTAGAATTAATATAAAAACTGTAATAAAGGCTAAAAACTTAAGCAAACCATTGGCCACTCGTCTCAGCTCTTTGAGTTCATTCCTCCCGGGCCACTCTTCGGGTGAGGACTTGAAAAACGATTTGCGGTCTAAATCTGTGATCGGAATGGCAATACACCGATCGTAGACCATATTCTTGTCTACCGGTTCCAAATCCCAAGGACTTAACCATTCGGTGCTTCCATTGGAATACCATTTGATCTGATATTTCTTAAACGAAGAGATTTGGCAAAAGTCTGCGCTATTAATGGCGACAATGACTCCAAACCAATAGAAGTCGTCGACAATAGAGCGAAACTCTTCGCCGATTCGCCACACCTTCTGAACACTGGACTCGTAGTGCTCTTTAAGGACAACAAAATCGACCACTCCTTCCACGTCGTGATACTTGACGTGAATAATGATTCCGTACTTCTTGTCCTCCGGTCTCAGAGTTATATAAACACAACGAATAACTGTGTCGTTCGTTCGGTGCTGTTTGAACAGGAAATCAATTTTCGACACTTTGGCCACAATTATGTCGTTTATGAAGTAACGGGACGTAAAGTTCTTATTCGACTGCTTGTACAGTCCGCGCCGGTAGACTTCCTCCTTATAGAGCTCGTGTCCGTACGGTATGTAATAGACTATATCGTCCTTTTGGGGAAAGTAAGGAAATTTTGTCGGTTTTGTTTGTGTGAACCAATCTATCGAATGAAATGGTTATTAAAAATCATATGAAATGCAAATAAAATGTAGAAAATGTACTCAAATATTGGCGTTTATGCGTTAGATTGCAGTCAACTAACAATCCATTGCTTTCAGACACTTCCCTCTCGTCGGGCGACTCATTAGCACTGATCGAACTGATTGTCTCGTTTAGAGTATTTTTAGGTGATTTCAGTCTTCGCTTTATTCCTCTGGGTTTCAAAACTGGAACTTCTTTTGATTCAAAGAGAAAAATAGCGAATAAAAAGAGAACAAAATTCTTATAGAAATAGAGAGTTATTATTGGAAATGAAATTAAAATAATTATTATTTAATTACTGTTCAAATACCCGGCAATTGAATGAAATCCAAACTTTTGTTCAAATCCTGAGAACTGGTCCGATAATAGCCATCAGAAATGGAGTGCTTATCAATTGAATTGCTTTTATTATTATTATTTGAATACTTATTAGCAATGGTTTGACTCGAATAGTGAAATGAGAACTCGTTTTCATCCGTCAAATCACTGAACTGTTCCGAACGGAGCGATCGCTCATCGGTTTCATCGCTGTATTGGTCTTCAGTTTGACTTACATTACAAGTATTTAAACCCATTTTTGTCTTCGAATTATTAGTTGCGCTCAGATTGGCTGCACGGGTAGGACTAGTGTTGGTGTCAATGGCCGGTTGCGGCACAAACTTAAAATCGAGACCATTAATGAGATTATCGATTTTGGGAATCGGTTTGGATTCGAAATAACGGACCAGAAAATCGACCAGGTCCTCCTTCTCTCGTCTACTGCACTTGTGGTCGACTTTCAAATGTGCTTCACATGACTTGATTGAAACCAAGCCTTTGCCACAAATGCCTTCGTCTGACTCGAACTGACACACGTATGGGTAGTAATCCAAATGCATATAACAGTGCCGTTTCTGCTCGTCGTTTGGCTCGCATTTAAGGTATGATATCTTAAAATCCTTTGCCGAACAGTCAAAGCATTTCAGGCTTTCTATCAATTATTTGAAACAAAAACATAAATAATATTAAGAATAAAATAAAACTCATTTCTGAAAGCAATTCAATATTCGAGTCATTGAATCAATTAATTAATACAGAGATGCAGAGCGGGTGGGCTTCTATTGGGGGTCAAATAGTTCAATTTTAATGCCTTTCCCGTCTAAACACTTGACCTCTGGCCTAGTGCTTAGTTTTACATAACAACCCCTTTTGCACATCTGATCGAAGCCATTGAATAATCAATAATGAAATCAAATGTTTCGGAATATTTGTCTGATTTTTCAATGCATATGAAATGCAAATCCATTTTAGTTTATATTTAGGACTGAATTGAATGAAAGAATCGACGAATACCTGATTTGGCCACACATTCATTGTGACTGAATTGGTTGCAGTGTATGCACCGGAAGAACCGCAACTTTTTTGACTGTCGGCCGCAATGGCAGTGATGTTTGTCGTCCCGGTTGGGGATCAGATCGAAGCACCGGATCATAGCATCACAAGCGGGACATCCGATCAGCACTTGTTTGATGTTGTTTTTGGGCAACACTTTAGGGTTGAGTTGAAAGCATTCATTCAATTGTTTTTCGTATTCAATCAAATTCTTAACGAAATTCAGTTCCGTTTCGTTCAAACTGTTCTCATATTCACAGCTGTTCTCATCGTTGGCCAGACATTGGATCAAATGCTCATTCAATTGATCCAAAGATAAGACAATTGTATCGCAAAACACACAGTAATAGAATTCAGACATTCTGTCGACCAATCGATCGATACTTTCATTTGAAAAATAGATTCAAAAATGAAATTAAATGAAAAACTAATCGAAAAATACATTGATTTGTATCGAAAAGAGACCAAAAATACCGGAAAATCGATTCAATCGATGCTTAGAATCCAATCATTGTTTGCGAAGCTATTGAACGAAATATAATAAATAATTATTAGTTTATAATCGAAACCAAATCTAAATAAATATAAATATATTTTAAATCAATTAATATTTGTATGCTTTGGGCGCCAATAGGAATGGTATGCAATGCAAGGGAATGGTAGGCAATGGCTGTCAGACTGACTGACGGATGGCTTCAATGCATTCAATATTTTTGAATTCAAATCTGATATTCATTTAAATTGTGTTTAAATAGGATTTGATTTGAATGAAGTGAAGAATAGAATCAAAATTGCATTCAATTATCGATTATTTGGACACAAATTACAATTGAATTAAATGTAAAACAAATCCAAAATACGGATCGTCTGAACGATTGACACAAAACTGATTACTCGAATGACAATAAAAAGTGATTCAACACAAAGGCCTTTATTGGGCTCTATTACGTCATCGATTGGCTCCGGGTATTCAAAGGGTCGGAGACTCCGGGTTATTCGGGATATTGCGTTCAGAACTCTACAGTAAATGAATAAAACAAATAATGATTTTCGAAATCATAGATATTATAGGGTTTCAACTCATATGAAGTACAGATCGAATGAGAGACACTTAATTGAGCAGGCTCATGGGTCATGGGTAAGGATAAGGTAAGGATCAAATGAATGTTAGCTTTGAGATGCCACAATTTCTATAATGTGCAAGGTAATTATTTCACACATAAATGTGTCTATGCTTATGAATTAACGCTTAAAAACTAAAATGGAATGAATTATATACCGAATCATTTCAGAAAGTGTATGAAATGACCCTTATCACACCTGGCAATTTCTAGCTTGCATATTTCTAATGTACAGTATATATGAGTTTTCATTTCGAAGTGTACAGCGACATTCTAGCTTGACTTAATACAATAGCTTGTTCAAATGAGATCTCAATTTTCATCTAGTCTATATTTAGTTGAATTGAAAGCATAGAAACAGATTACACTGGTATACAGAGTGGTTTGCGAGTTTAGAATGCAGAGCCAAGCCTGGTGAGATTATCTTTTAATCTTTTTGAACAGGCAAAGGCTAGCAATGCAATAATGAATCAGTAGAGCACTCTTTATTGATACCTAAATAAATAATTTTTAAAAATACTTGAAATCAAATGAAAAGTTTTTAATTAGTATCTAAAGATAATGAACTGTATCAGCCATGTGGCTGATAATCATCGAATTCTTTCCTAGCCTTGGCTGTTCAAAAAGATTAAGGGATAATCTCCCTAGGCTTGGCTCTGCATTCTTAACTCGCAATACACTCTGTAATATTAATAGTGCTTTGAAGAGCGCTTATGCCGTGTATAAAGGGAACGTAAAGTACTCTATGCTTAAACTGTTTCAGTTCCTAAAACTGCCGCACTTTTAGTCCTTTTAGTTGTTTGCATATATAAAAGGCATATCTGAGTGGTGTCTGCACTGCAGCTGCTGCAGTGCAAATGTGGAGTAAGTGTACTAACGGGAATGGGGTTATGATGTGTGCACTCGAGTTTGCCGATTTTCTCGGTGTCAATTTAACACTGCCTTTGCTTATTATCTTTATTGTCAAAGTGTGAACTCGGAGTTCAATACATTATATTTGCTTATAAGGGATACACTCAGTGATAATCCTTTCCGGTCAAATATAAAATGATCAAAAAATTGAAGTCAGTTCAATCGATAAGCAATGATTTTATTGAAAACAAGACTGGTACATTATTATGATAACACCGCTTTGTGCAATGATATTGAATTAAAACAGATTTACCATTTTACATTTTATCAGTTTTAGCTCTTGGTATCTATTCCGTTGTTAATAAAGGACCTCTCCAGCCTTTCCCTAGCCTTCTCTTCAACCATTCTCTAGCCTTCTCTCCAACCATTCTTTCAGCCTTTCTCTGGCTTTTATTCTACTTTTTTCTATCCTTGGTATCTGTCCCGCTGTTAATAAAGGACCTGTATCATAAGCACTCTTTCTTCTTTCTCTCAGGGAAGGGGCTGGGGGGTTACCCGTCAAAAACTATTTACTCCACTTTTATTAATACTGTAATTGAAATTATAGTTTGCCATTAAAAGTCAATCCTTATCGTAATGTACTTTAAGTTTGGGATTATCTAGTCATTGGGTCTCGATGTTAATTATCTGTGCTAGGGAGTTGAAGCTCTAATGTTTTTACCTGTTCTCTTATTTTTGATAACTTCTTATCTCTTTCGACGATTTCATATCAGTTTTGAATCAAATAAACTTTTAATACAAGAGTTGAGATTAAAATAATTTTGTGAATAAATAATTAAAATTCAATTCCGACTCAAAACTGATACTCAAAAGAGATAAGAAGTGATCAAAAATAAGATAACGGCTATTACTCAGTTTGAATATACATTTTTGACTTCGTCTGTACAGTCAATCATATATTTTGAGTCATAATATAAAATAACTTTACTTTTGCTTTGAATATATAATAGAATTATGATAATAAAACGACCCGTCTTAGAGTTTATTTCGATTTTTATTAAATAGAATATTAATTGAAATGAAAATACAATAAAAAAGTGCAGAAAATAATAAATCATAAAATATTATAGGAATTAATTTGAGATAATTTTACGAAAACTAATAGAATATTAAAAATTATGATTTTATTATATAAAGCAGTGATTCTGACAAATGATGACAAATAGATCGCATATTTATGACTAAATAATAGTCAAATGATATCGTGCTTACAGTCTATAATATAAGAGATGAAGAACTCAAAGCAAAGGCTCTATCACTGGTCGGACAGGTCTTGCGGATCAGCTTTTCCTAAGTTAGATATCGTAAGACTTCTGAGACTTCGCGAGCGCTCGAAAAGCGATGGATCGGTATATATGGGTTCACTCGGATCGTCAAACTTCTGATGCGATCCAAAGGGTTGTGCCGTTCGGTATTGGTTTACATAGAAGTTGCCATTTGTTGGGTTAGGAACAGACAAATCGATTTGTTTGCACTGAAAATATGATATCGAATCAGAATAAGTGTTAACCGATTTAAAGACAGTTTGTTTTTACCGCAGATTTGGTTTTCTTATAGTAAACGACTGCAGCGGACGCACAGACAACCACTAGAATCGATGTCATAATCGTGAGGGCAGTCACTAATGCGTAATAACCCGTCTGAGGCACACAAACCTTGGGCTGAACTCTGCCGACCACTGTCTGTGCGGTTTGTGCTTTGCTTTCGCTGACGGGTATGTCCTCTCTGGACAGATACACTCTCAGCAGTTCGTGCACTTCCTCTGCCTCTTCAGTCGAATTCAGTTTCTGTTTCGTTACAGTTCTGGTGCTTTTTGTTTCATCGGGTTCTTTGATTACAGCCCTTTTCTTCCTTCCCCATGAAGGGAAAGACCCCGGGCCCCGACCCCTATCATTACATATGACCTGAGTATATGAATTGGTTTAATATTGAATCGATTGTGGAATTCATAAAAATTATATCAAAATTCCTCAGACATACCGGCTCACACGGTCCTCTGCAAGTGCGCACAGTTGCCTGGAATACGAGGAAATTAGAGTCAGGTATTTTGAATGCGTAAAATTCAGCTTCGAGTCCACCGTCGGGTGTCTTATGCAGTTCAGGGAAGACGTAGAGGTCGACCGGACACCTGACCGACGCAATAGTTTTCAATTTTCAATACATTTTTGCTCAATATATGAATCATTTCATACCCTCGAGAGTCAACCAAATGCACCTGACGTCCAGTGTACGGGTCCTTTGCTATCACATTCGCAGCAAATATATCGTTGTTATAGAAATCGTATCGATCTATGAGTTCATAGAAAAACGTTTTCATTATTATAATAGCAATTAAGGGCACAGTCTTTGGTTGGCATACACTGTCCTCTGGCCTCCAAACGGAACGTCAAGAGATCGCCGACAACTATGGTGTTGGTTGGAGTGCCCCGGTACAGAACTCGCAGCACTACGTTGGAGGTCAGTATGTTTTGTGCCGGCAGGTGCTCTATCTGTGTCGGGTGTCGACTGTTTACAAACAAATTAGGAATCAATTCAATTGAGAAGTAATTGAAGGATAATATGAAATACCCGTCGGTTTTGGTGTCCAAATAGTTAGAAGTGACGACCGCTTCTCCCGGTCCTGAGAAATAGCAGGTCAGGTTGTATTTCTTGTCTCTACTGGTCTGCACAAAATCATTGAACTGGACGACCACAATGTTGGTCATAGCGTCGCCGTATTGTTGAGTCCCACAGCGCGGGAACCCATTAGCGCGACTTATCCGGAGAACACTAGTAGTGCCGCCGTTCCCGTCAAAAAAGCACGAATCGTAGAACCCGTACGTATAGATCCTTCCGTGGAATGGCTCCGAAGTTCGCAAACTGAATTCCATTCCTTCCGGTGTACATGTCTGGGTCACTTCCAGACAATCAGAGCCGACTGTGCCAGCACCGGGTGCTGTGTTGAAATCTGAGCGCTCGTAGTAGTCGTATTGAGAATTGTGCTCAAAATAAGTCGGATTATCGTATTTGAACTCTTTTGAGTCGAAGTGACTTAACTCGCAATTGTCCGGAAAGAACGCCCGAAAGTTGAATGACTTGCATATGAAATCTCTGGTCTCAGTACAGGCCCGCTCGCAGTCCTCTATTCGTTCCGCCCGAACCACTTTAAAGACATAATGACTTCGAAGCCTTGAACTGAAACCTACTCTTGAAAATCGAGCGGAAACACCCGGCGCTCCTGTGCCTGAACCAGTTGAAAATTTGCAAAGATCCGTTCCCTTCTGAGGTGGAAATGGAGCTGGAATTGCATTATAAGAACCACTCGACCCAACGCTATAAGGTATTCCAAAGGTTGGAGGGCTAAGAGGTGGTGGAACTATAGGTGCCTGTCCACCGGTAGCACTACTTGTGCTGATCGGATAACTTGTATGAGTTGGCATGTTTTGACTGAATGAGCCATGTGGGGGAATGCCATAGCCGGGGTATCGATTGGGAGCTCCATAGTTAGAGTTAAAGCCCCTCCGAGAAACGGTATAACCTCCCGGTCCGTATTCGTCATAAGTGAAGCCTCCTCTGTGATGATCTCTGGCCTGATATGAATTACTCCAAGTTTGATAGCCTCCATATAACGCATCAGATGAGACAGGTACACTTGGAGCACCAGCAGGATAGCCATTCCTTTGCTCGTATATATGACTGGCATAGTTCGGAGGGTAAACTCCATTTCCACTCCGGTCTATAAGTTTATAATAATAATACTATAAATAATTTAATTCAATAATCAGTTAATTATAATTAAGAGCGAAATCAAAACAATTTATAATTAAAAGAAAAGCACAAATAATTGCATGCATTCAAACATATTGTCATTTATATACTTTCATTAGCATTATTCACATGTATTGTAAGTTTTATATCAAACTAAAAAACAATCTTTTTTATGCTGGATATCGTTAAACTGATTTTATAGATGCAATTCATTCTTAAATCAAATGATGCTCACAATTGATTCATCCATGCCTTTCATGCCTTTCTTTTTTGTTATTAATCAATAATAACGACAACTCATTAAAAGACAAATGAATTTATTGAAGATTATGTTTTGCATATTATAATACTGTAATTAGTTTGCATCGCATTCTTCATTCACAAACACTTTCCTGTATAGCCTGCATAGCATAGCCTGCCTGTGCCAAACTGATGGTAAGCTTAGGGTAAGTTGACTTACACCACATGAACTTATAAAAGTCATAATTTTTATCGTCGATCAGATCTGACTGATTCTTCGCACTGCCATCAAAGCTACTGAAGCGACACATTCTCTTAAGAGATGAGTATTCGACTGAACGACAACTCCGTCTGAATGTTCGCATACATTCCTGCAGACAATCAAAAAAACTATAGACTCCTATCTCTACCTGATGTCGGCCCTTAAGTCGTTTACTGCGATAACATTCAAGAGTTGCGTTGCGCAGGGAGTCATCTAAGGGTATAAACGATTAGGTCTTCGCTTGGATACTACAGAACAGAAATTGTATTTCCGATTCTGTCATCACTTAAATCATTTACTATTTATTCAATTTCTGTTTAACATTGAATTTGTTTAAACAAAGTTTCAAAAATTAAGACTCATTTCATACCCTTCTCGTCACTAACGCAAAGAACTCTGTATAGATTTCCGGGCGAGGACTTCAATGGTCTAACTTTGAACTGTTGGGTGCTTTGTGTTGAGTCCGACTGAATTCCTATTTCCTCGTAAGAGAGCGGGTCTTCATCGTAGAGAATACAAGTCTGTCCGGACTCGTCGAACATAAAGGAACGGCACATAAATCCGTGCTTTTCTAAGCTGTCGAGACAGGCATTAGAGCACTCCTGGAACTCATTGGCCGTCATAAGTATGCGCTCATATATCGCGTCCAACTCTTTGCCCGTTTCCAGAATAAATGCATTCCAGGCACACATTTGGGTCCCTTTCCAAACATTAGAGGGTTAGCAATGATCGACTGAAAGGCTGGTAATCGTTATAACTTATAACTCACTTAAAAGACACATATTTTCCATATAATCTGAGTTCGGGTCGGCTTTGAAGCCTTTTGGGTTCATATATCGAGTTTCGGCACTCATTTTGCATTTACTCGTCTTTCTGTTGAATGTAATGGATCTGCAAATGAATGAGTGCTCATTCAGACACTTGTCTTCGCATTCCGTTCTGTTCTTTGTCTGTATCTCTTTGTCATTCTTGCCGTCAAACTTATAGCCGGGAATCCTCTCATATATATAGAGCCGATTCGGACATTGAGTGCTCACTTTCGTTGCTATTTGTATTCGGAATCAATTGTTTTATTGCTTTATTATTAAATCAAATTTCTTTTTATAGTGAAGGCCTTACACGACAAACAGACTTCATTGTAATGCCAGGCATTCTCCTCCCGAACCAGTGTGTCCTCTCCATCAGGATTGCCCCTATCGTTATATAGAGTACAAGTGGACGACTCATACTCTGCACTAATATTAGGCACACTTTCTTTGCCAACCATTGAATTCTATTGCAATTATTTCAATGAGTTTTCAATTGTCGTTCACTCAAATGGCAGTTATCTTACAGTTTGAGGGCTTCGGAAAGGACTGGAACGCCTGCGACCGGGAGAATAGTCAAAAGATAAACAATTTTGAATGGCTGTGAGTCTGTCCTCTTGGCACCGGCGGATACATTCTTCCAATACTTTGATTGGAAGATCATTTCTCGTTATCTGTTGAAAAATTTTAAATAAAAAAATTTCACTGAATTATTGACTGATTTATAAATAATTGTTTGGAAACAAATGTCTGACCACTTCTTTGATGGCCTGATTGTTTGCAAACCTGGCGATGCCATTGAGCTTAAAATCAGCAACTTTTTCGTAGACGAGTTTTCCGATTCCATTGTTACAACTTTGAGCTGTTTTTGATTGCAATTCATGTCAATTCAGTTTCAATTCAAACCATTTATGTTTTTTTTTGTAAATCAGAGTTAAATCTTATTTAAATTAAAATAATTACAAAAATTAACTTTTAATCAGAAAAAATGTTTCAACTCTTTATAATTGTCTCTTAATTGTCACGGATTTTGAAATTATTGACCGCTTTTTAAATTTTACATAACTTTCAAAAAATCAGAGACAATGCAGAAATACAGCAATAATAGACAATCGGTTAAATCGGGTGATTTTTAGAACCCAACTCTGGATTGGGGGGTAAATTGAGCCAAATTTAAATGAGAACTGTACAGTACAGTACAGCTGGGATGCTTAGAACCTGGAATATCTCGTAATCATCACGACGTAATGCATACCATTCAGGCAGAAAATCTATACGACTGATGCCTTCTCAGCAAAACTAGACAGGCACAATTGACTTTTCATTACTTGACCATGGCAAATGTTTTCATATAAGCTTTTAATTTGCAAATTTCAGTTTTTAAGTATCACCATGGTCTGTTAATTAATCGAAATAATATTCATGTCTTAAAACGAGTTTTGAACCCAAGAGTTATTTAATTTTTGTTTCATTTCATGACTGAAAATAGATGAGTGAAAACACTTTATAAGTATTAAACAAAACACTTGTAATTCTGAACAATTGAAATGAATTTTCTATAAAAAGTATTTTTAAAATTTTATTTCATATTATAAAAACGGAGAAATGATTTGTATAGGAACAGAAAACAATTAAAATTGTATTCCGGGTTGAATGTTGTAAAATAGCGTATTTTTATTGTTGAAAACTAACTGTTTGTGAATAAAGCCCATAAACTCATTGTTTATTCGCTTAGAATAATAACAATAATTGTATTAAATTTGTTAGCCTTCGGATCCTATTGTTCTGTTTTGTATGAAATCAGGAAATTTAGACGAAATAAAGCGAATAATTTATGCGAACAAAAAAAATATAAATATTTATCGTTTTGTAACTGATATTAATACTATTTTATATTATATTTGTGTTAATAATAACTTATTATAAAAAGAGCACAAATTTCGAAATCATCCTTCAATTTGACAATTAATTCAATCGTTATTTGAAATAAAATTAAAATGCGCAAGGTCGGCCGAGACATTGGGTATAGGGTGGGGTTAGATGGCAGATTTTGTCCTCAAAACAAGAGAAATAGGTAGGGGTAAAATGACGAAAAATGGCCGCCAAAATGGCGCTTAAAGTCGGAAATGACTATTTTGACCCAATTTGGAGCTTTAGAAAAGTTAAGTAAAGTTCTATTTATCTTTAATCTATTTGAATTTAAGGTAAATTTATCAAAATTTAGCTAGCTTGGTAGAGCATCGGCTAATGGATAGAGCGCGTAACACTAGTGCGAGAGATCGTGGGTTCGCGCCACACGTAAGAGACGTGTTTTCTCTGCTCCTCGGGTTTTAAAGAATAGTTTATTAGTACGGGCTCTCCAAGAATACCAGTCAGAGCTGACGGAGATGCCATTAGCGTTAGATTTATTTATTTATTTTAAAATCAGTCATTTTTATTGAAAAAGTAGCAAGGCAAGGCAGACTTCCAAACAAGTTTGGATTTTGTCTATACCTCCTTGCACATCCCTAGTATAGAGAAATAGTGAAAAGTTACGGATTTTATTCGGAAACATATTAAAAGTGAAGAAGAACTCTATACAAAATCTCTGACAACTTATGCAGAATATAATATAGGATAGAGTTTATGGAATACCACACAAAAAATATCTCATTTAAAAAGCAAGAATCTCTATTATAATTGATAATCCAGGCCACTTTCTACTGTTACAGTAATCTTAGTTTGCATTCATTCGTTTTTATATAATTATATCAAAGATTTAATGCATTTCTATATAATTTAGAAAAATCTGATACTTTTTAAATTTAAGCTACAATTATATGATTAATATTATTATTATTGACCCAGGGTATGGTAGGGTAGGGTAGGGTACAGTATATTCTCATTTAATGATAAATAGAAAGAGTTAGTTATTTCAAGTTTTAATTGACTCAAATATATGGGTTACGAAGTTTAGTTAATAATTCTAATGACGAATGACATAATTTAAACATGAATGTCCTAGCTCAGTCAAGTCTTCGGTAGAGGACGAAATGACAGGTTTTTTTGCTTGGGGAAGATGTGTCAGGGCAAATTGTCGTACAAGATGGCGACTGAAGTGTAAAATATAATATAATTTGTATATTATTATTATTATTATTATTATTAATATACTTCAGACCAAAAGTTCAGGTATTTTCCGAATCTAAGGAAATGTGTGATTCCACTGCTAATAATGTGCTTTATTTGGACAGGACTTGCAATTAACTAATGTTTGAAACACTTATTATTTGTTAAGAAATCAAAAGCGAGTCTAACAAGGATTGTAAGGATTCGATAAAAAAGCGGATTTCAGTCGAACTTAAGCCAAGTTTTTGCTTAACTTTATATCGTTTGTCATAAAAAATACTGTACAGACAAGGGATCTAAGCACACATTAGATTCCTTGTTATACTGCCTATGAGTTTCATTAATTTGGATGAAGTTTTTAAACTAAAAATCAAAGTTTCTTAAGTAATAGTAAGTTATATGAAAACAGTCTTACCTTCAGTTAGTATTCTAAGAGCGGCTAAGAATGAGACCAGGGGTACCATTATTTGACAATTAAACATCCTATTAAACACCTATCGATTGAAGTGAATATTGTCAAATGAATAGCACTGATTAATATGGGTTAACATGAATTAAATGCTTATATCATATAATTTATATTTACATATTAGTAAAAATCATTATAAAGTTATTTCAAATGCAAATTAATTGCAAAACCGATGTTTAACTGTTTAACCGAAGTTATCAACAATTTTGTTTAAGTCCGAAATCTTGATAATTCACTGATCGATAGAAAAAGCATTTTATAAAATAGAGCCCAAACTGATCCGAACCGATGGATTCAAAACTTTTTACGAACTAATAATGATTTAAATCAGTTTTTAATTGAAAATATGTCTGAAATTCATTCTATTGTATGATATTTTGTTTTGACTATATTGTGAATTATGTGATGCATAAGTTTTAAGGGAACGGGGGATGATATGAGGGCTGACTCAGATCCGCTACTCTAACAATAGACTTCCCGATAGACAGGATAAACGGCCAATGCCTTCAATGGTCACAGTTTTGTCCGACCATTAGGTAAATGACATGAAATACATGTTATTTATGAAAATGGAATGATTTGTATGGAAAGTAATCTTCACTTCTCTTCCTCATTAGGATTCCTATCGTTTAAACCCAGAGGTGTGCACAGAGGTGTGCATTCAAACCTCAGTGGCTATCGAATAATTAAATTACCCAATTCTGTTCATATAAGCAAGATCATCTAGAAATAAAGAAAAATATTCCAAGGTGGCTCAAATCGATTTGATTAATAATGCCCTTCTTCATTTTGAAAGACTATGTCTGTGTGTGAGTGCCAGTGCCCACCACTGCTCACCACTGGTTTAAATAGATTCTCGTTTCTTTTAATTTATAAAAATTCCAATATTATTGAAACTCAAGTTTGTTTAGTCACCACTGATTAGTATAGACTCTTATAGAGAGAACATCTTTTCTGAAGCCAATTAAAATCTTATCAACTCATTTGCATTGACTTATTCGCTGGAACTTTGGAAATATTGATCTTTTAGTCTAATATTCAGATTGTGGTCTCGTATTCAGTACTATAAAAACTGGATTTCGCATATTTAGCGATAAATCGATTGTTATGTCTATAATAGACTAATGGATTAGAGTTCAAACGTTTTGTCGCAACAATTCTTCTGTAGTTCACTGTTGAGGTCGTGAACCAAAGCATACAATGGTTTCAATGGAAAGGACACCGATTTAACAATTATTGACATACATTAAGATATTGTATAAAAATTGTTGCATAAATGAACTCAAAAAGTATAATAATTATCCGCAAAATTGAAGCTAATATTTCCTATTTTAAGGCGAATGACATGTTTTCTATTGTCATCAAAATCTAATTCATTGTCAACTCATGTAATAATTGAAAAATTTGTTTCGCGAATAGATTTAATGAAAATTGAATAAAATATGTTGAAAAATGTGGAGCTCAAGGGGTCTACTAATTGTGTGAGGGCAAACCATCTTCACATATAAGCTACCATAGATTTGCAGTAAATATCCAAATATTATTTTCATCAGGAATGTTTGACCTGGACAGTGGTAATGAATGAATCTTTAATATCACAATTTGATCAACTCTTTTGCAAATCTGTACTAATATAGGAACAGAAAGGCTTCCCTTCACAGCCTATAGTTAGTCATTCTCTTAGACTCTAAGACTAAGACTTAGAGTATATTTTGATAATATTCTTAACTCTTTCGTATCGAATGTGTTCTACAATGGACTACAACTTACAGTACTTCTAAACTCAATCATCATTTAGATAAAGCCCTTCAATAAAAGAATAGTGCGCTTAAATCTATGGCCAGAGATGGGGGCAAACTGTTGACAAACATAGATTTGTCAACTTTTTATGATTCGGCCATTTGAGCAAGAACAGATTCCCCATCAATATTATTAAATACTGACAAAAATGAGTCATTCATTCATTTGTTTGGCTAAATATTGATCGGATTTGAGAATACTTTTCAGCAAATGCTTAGATTTTGAGGACAGAAGCGTTTTGTCCTTAAAATTGATTATGAATTATAACTTCCGAAAACTTAATGTTCTTTAAACTTAGTATTTGTTCCGAAGCCATAGGAATGACCTAAAAGTGCATCCGTTTTGAGTGAAACAAAGACTGAGTTAATAGAGATTTACTTTCATTGCAAACACAACTCAATTAACATATAAATAGATTTACAATAATTAGAATAAAGCCTTCACTTGAGGTCTACATCAATGGCCATCATATAGATTGGGCACATGGATCATGTTATTGAGACGAGTGAAACGCATTGAAATAAATTACAAACTATTCTATAGTTTTGTTTTGATTTAAAATAAACTTTTATTTTGCGAAAAAGGCATTCAATTTGTAAACAATTTTAATATAATATAAGTTTTGTTTGTTTTGTAAAAATAAAAATAAATTAATTATTAATAGAAATAATAAAAACTTAACAAATATTAATAGTATAGTCATCTAAAAGAAGACTAGAAGTGATCACTTCTGCTATCATTTGATAGGATTTCCGGAAATAATTGTTTAACAATAATATCAAAAATAAGATATAATAACTGTTTGTTCAGAAGCGGGGACTGGAATACAGAGAACAACAAATACATCACTTCCTGGTGTTTGTCTTCGCCCAAAACGGTTCGGACGATCCATTCAGGTGTGAATTGTTTGGCATACTTGAGCGCCGTTTGAGATCGAAGTTTCTTCTGCTGACTCGTACGGACCGGCAAATGGTTTTCGAAATATAGAGAATCTCTGAGCAAATGAATCAGTTCTACGAGTCGTTCCGAAACCAGTAAAGAGTTCTTCAGTTTTCTCTTTATATACCATTCGGTCAATGATTGAAATGATTTTCTGAGAAGCGGTCGGAAAGTGAACAACAATTTCAAAACCCATTCATTAATGTTATAAAAACGGATTAAGAAATAAAGCAAATAATCGTAAACGTAGTCCAACTGCGCGTACGTCCGCTTTGAGTCCGTTTCCGATTTGGATACATCATTAAGGGATGCGTTGCTGTCATTCCATTGGCCCATATTCTTGTAGAGCTCGCGGTGCAGGTTAGCCATTGCGAACTCATGGGGCGAGTACTCCAATAGTTCCGAAATCTCACTCTTTGTTGGCTTCGGTTTCATCTGTTCGGTCGACGATATGAATGAGAGCAGAAAGGGCTCCAAATGCTGTCCGCGCTCTTTGGAGAACTTGGCCGGAACTGTTCGCATCATTTTGCCGAACCTGATGTCCGGCAGGAATCCAGTCGTGAACTCTTCGGAAGAGCGCAGGAAATTGAATACCAGTTCACTGCCCTTGAGGTGAGCGCTGGTCAGCAGTTGTTTCAGGAATTTCTCGAAGTCAGGCCTTCGGGACTCCAGAAAGGGTTTACTCAGTTTCACAAACGATCGCTTCGGCGGTAAACAGATTTCGTTCAGATTCTGACCGTGAAATTCCCTCAGTTTGGACTCCAACACATAGAACTCGTTATACCGGCGCTCCACAACCCAACTCAGGCCAATCTCCTCGTCCTGTTGGACATCAAGTCGTTGGATATTAATTATGAAGACATCATATTCTCTGCCATTACTGGAATCGATGCGCGATTCGACTTTAGGAACGGATACTCTCCACGCACTCAAGTCCTTCAGGCGGTCAACACATGTAAATCCGCTCAAATTGTTTTCTATCGTTCCGTTTTGTGAACTTTTATCGCAATCCAATGGCAACTGATTGAAGACTTCATCCAATGAGTCCTGACTTCCATTAGTAGTCGAATCAAACCTATTATTCAATGCAATCGATTCAGTACTGACTGAACGCGAATTCAAAGTTTTATTCAATATTTTCGGTTTCGATGGACTCAAGCCCTCAAAACTAGTCCAACGCTGACCGCACAGTAGCTTAAAGTAAAGATCACTTTCGAGGAATAGCGGACAATAATGTGTTTCCAATAGATTGTAGACATTGTCGTAACAATCATAAAGAGGTTCAGTTGTTCTCAACTTTTCCACGTCTTCGGGCTTTCCTTTGACTACAGACTGGAAGCCATTGAATATGTCTTCTCTGAACGCAATGTAATCAATACTATTGGGCAGAAAATATGACTCAAATATATTGATGGCTTCGATGTGAAGCTCATTCAACTGCTGGTCAGTTAAGTCCGGATTCAATATTCTTTGAGTGAAGGAACTGATGTGTAGAACAAATTGAACCAAATTTATAAAACCTTCTTCTTTGGAGAACTGCTGGAACAGAAACAACAGCTGTTGGTCCGAAAGGATTTGCTTCAAACCGATGCCTAAACTGTTTGAATTGGTTTTAATGGCTTTACTGGCAGTGAATCGCTCGAGTATTTCGACCATATTTTTAGAGCTATTCTCAGAGCTGTTGACTGAGAGTTGGCTCTCGTCTAAGAGGACGACCAGAAGGGCATTGATTTTGTCCGGATCTCCGCTTATGTCGATTATCGGCAAAAGCACAGAACAGGCCATCAGTTCTTTGAAGAAGCACTGAACCACTTTGCAGTTCAAGTACTTCGGAGGCAATAATTGCGGTAACACTGACTCGACAACTGAGGACAAGTACTTTATTTCGTCTTCTCTGCCATTCATAGCCGGGTGCAAGAGATGGCCGTATTCTTTGAGAACCGCCTCTTCTATGTGTTGAGCACTCTTGGAATGGCGTTTACCCGAGACATACATTTCCAAGTGATGGCTCAGCACTTGAGGCAACTTCTGCAGCAATAGCTCCGTTATGTCGACATTGAGTGACCGGCGAATCAGTGCCGACAGAAGTGTTCGCAGAATATGTCTTAACTCGACGTCCAGTTTGTTAGCATTGATAGCAATCTCTTCCAAATATGAGTTCACGAACTGATTCAGAGTGAGCTCAAGGATCTCGTCAATGGCCTCATCCACTCTACTGTCGATCTGAAGACCTTTATATGGCTTTACGTTCACCGAAACACTCGAGTCATGTCTTTCACAACTGATATCACCGCAGATGAGACAAACATTGGATGTCTTCGTGTCGTTTGCGATCAAATCCTTACAAATATTTTCACTTATTTTATCACTTGTTTTGATCCACAGATTCGGCAAATCGTTTGACTTCTTCAGCAATGAATTGATTGACAGTAAAGACAATGAAAACAATACGAGTAATACGACTGCAGACCAGAAGCCGTTAAACAGTATATTCAATATCAAGACTAAGCCATAGATTGTTAGTATAGTTAACACAATATTCTCAAATCTATTCCGGGTTTTCATTATTCAAATCAATTTATATTATAATTGAATTTAATTTACATTTATTTAAATCTAATAATAATTTCTCATTCAATACAATAAACCGATAAAAGAGTTAATCATTTCATTAAAATCGTAATCCGTTTTCACACTTATATTAAACTTAATTATTAATCAAAAATAAACTCTAAAAACATAATTAAAATATAAAATATATTAAAATCTTATTATTATTTAATTAAACTATAATTCAATTGTCTTAACAGAAAAATACAATTTCAACCAAATGTGAAAACAAATTAATATTTGTATTATATTTACAGTTATTATGATTTCTAATGATTACAATATAATAGCAATGAATACACAAATGTATAAATGATGTCATTATTTCGATCACTCCTTTCTACTGCCCAACAATTTCAATATAGCCAGGGTCTTGGCTTCAATATAACCAGGGCCTTTTGGCTTCAATATAACCAGGGCCTTTTGGCTTCAATATAACCAGGGCCTTTTGGCTTCAATATAACCAGGGTCTTTTGGCTTCAATATAACCAGGGTCTTTTGGCTTCAATATAACCAGGGTCTTTTGGTTTCAATTTAACCAGGGCCTTTTGGCTTCAATATAACCAGGGTCTTTTGGTTTCAATTTAACCAGGGCCTTTTGGCTTCAATATAGCATCTAGGTGTAATCCAGAAAATGGTTTTGAGTATTTTTATTGACATTATTTTTCATTGTACCGACTTCATTTATCCCTTGTGGTTTTCGCTCTAGAGCTTGATGAATTATGCCATTTTCCAAATATAAAATCATCCTGTGCAAAAAGCAACGGTTTTAAAAAAAATCCTTATACAGGTATTCGATCATTTTTAGCCAGGATCAGCTGATTTTTTTTATAATCCTATGGCTTTTGGCCCCGGTGCTGCTACCGGTGCTGCGCCAGTAAAAATCGTTTGATGAAAAACAAGCTGAACAGTTAAATGTTATCACCACTTTCGTAACCTCAATGAGCCCTCCCTTGGATATGAAGTTGAGTGGAATAGGGATTGAAAATAAGCAATTGTTTCAAGGGAATTTCCTAGCCTAATGCAGCCATTCTCTAGCCTTCTCCAGCCATTCACAAGCCTATTCCAGCCATTCTCTAGCCTACTCCAGCCATTCTCTAGCCTTCTCCAGCCATTCAGAAGCCTACTCCAGCCATTCTCTAGCCTTCTCCAGCCATTCTCTAGCCTTCTCCAGCCATTATCTAGCCTAGTCCAGCCATTTCCTAGCCTACTCCAGACATTTTCTAGCCTTCTCCAGCCATTCAGAAGCCTACTCCAGACATTTTCTAGTCTACTTCAGCCTTTTCTAACCTTCTCCAGCCATTCACTAGCCTACTCCAGCAATTATCTAGCCTACTTTCTACCTATTGCATCAAATTTCGATCTTTTTTCCACTTTTTCATCAAATTTCACTACTTTTTCATCAAATTTCTGAATTTTTCACTACTTTTATATCAAATTTCGACATTTTTCACTACTTTTTAATCAAATTTTTATCATTTTCTCTACTTTTTCATCAAATATCGACCTTTTTCTCTACTTTTCATCATTTTCTCTACTTTAACAACAAATTTTGAGCATTTTCTCTACTTTTTCATCAAATTTTGACAATTTTCTCAACTTTTTCATCAAATTTCTGCATTTTTCATTACTTTTTCATGAAATTTCTGCATTTTTCACTACTTTTTCATCAATTTCTCCATTTTTCTCTACTTTTTCATCAAATTTCTGCATTTTTCACTACTTTTTCATCAAATTTCGACATTTTTCTCTACTTTTTCATCAAATTTCGGCCTTTTTCACTACATTTTCATCAATTTTCTGCATTTTTCTCTACTTTTTCATCAAATTTCTTCCTTTTTCTCTACTTATTCATCAAATTTCTGCATTTTTCTCTACTTTTTCATCAAATTTCTGCATTTTTCACTACTTTTTCATCAAATTTCAACCTTTTTCTCTACTTTTTAATCAAATTTCTTCCTTTTCTCTACTTTTTCATCAAATTTCTGCATTTTTCACTACTTTTTCTTCAATTTTCTGCATTTTTCTCTACTTTTTCATCAAATTTCGACATTTTTCACTACTTTTTCTTCAATTTTCTGCATTTTTCTCTACTTTTCCATCAAATTTCGACATTTTTCTCTACTTTTTCACCAAATTTCGGCTTTTTTCTCTACTTTTTCATTAAATTTCTGCATTTTTCTCTACTTTTTCTACAAATTTCTCCAATTTTCAAACAAAGTCTCGTTGTTAGCAAAGACCTTCTCTATCTTAAAGTTCTCGTTGATAGCAAAGACCTAAACCCTAACCATCTATCCCGTTGTTAGTAAAGACCTTCCCTTCCAAGGTCTCGTTGTTAGCAAAGACCACCTAATTCTCGTTGTTAGCAAAGA
>JAQIWA010000807.1:0-24872 GCA_034693305.1 Eueremaeus valkanovi
TGTCTCACTCTGCATTTATCATCATGTTATATTTGTTGAACCCGAATACATTGCTATATAGTTACTTAAAGGCTATCGTTAAATATCTCTAGAAATGAGCTCGGATTTCATATTTGGCTAACGCTGGTATAGAGTCTATAGAGTCTATACAGTACTATACACTGTATTATAAGAGTTATTGAGTGCACAAACAATTAAATATAAGCCTATCTGTGCTGTCATTTCGTATAATATTAATAACAATTAAAAACCTATTTTTGCTGAAATGACTTCAAAGCTATTTATTTAAATAATTAAAATAAAACACATTTAGACTCAAAACTAAATACGGGCTTAAAATCTAATTACAAAGTCTTAAGAATTAACAGAATATGTTTGACAGCATTTTTTATAAACTGTGATTAACTTTTGAAATGGCAAAATACCCCCTGTCTCATTTGTGTGCTTTGAGAATTGTGCCAGGCACCCTCTCGATATTGCGATCATTAAACATATTATTAGTAATTAATTATAAAATTAATTTAGATATTTTTAAAATCTTCCATTTCATTTAAACCCTGTGTACTTTAAGGAGACCGCCGGCACATCTCGTTTTTGTGCTTTGATTTTTCAGCATTGGATACACTATTGCCGCCTATGAGTCAGATATAAGACTATTCGCATAAATAAGAGCAAAACAAGTTTGAAACTCATCACACAGTATGTACGTTGAGTTCCATATAGGGGTTGACAGCAATATTATAGGTTGAGTTGGGTCTCCAAAGTCTATATGTCTTCAATAATTGATCCTGGGTTACCATTCGGGTAGAAAATCATTAAAATCATGACATTTATGGAGTAATCGCTTATAAAGACATTCATTCGGATCATATGATTCAAAGCTTTGGCAAAAATAGTCTTTCGGAGAAAGGGGTCTAAAACTCATATATTTTGTGTTACGTATTATGTGAACGACACGAATAGAGAGCAAATAAAAGTTTTGTTGAAATGAAATGAAATTATAATTAATTGATAACAGAATTGAATGAATTGATTGAAAATATGTACAGAATTTCAATAGAATTAAACAAAAGTAATATTTTTGTGAATCAATGCATAAAACCATTGAATTTGTTTCAGTCGTTGCGACACAATCTGCGGCGCAAACGGAAAGAGCCGTTTCGTAAACCCTTTTGGCAGCCAATGGCGCCGTCGAAGCTGTTCCGCATCAGAACCAAACCAGTCCTATCGGAACAGGAGGTCCAGCAGAGAGAGCACATGGAGAAGGTGTGGGCGACGAACATGCGATCCGTTGAGCAGTACTTCTTCAATGAGTTCTATTCGCCGACTCTGTCCTCCGGAGGACTCACTGAAGAGATGGTCAGCAGTGAAGAGCACAACCAAATGGAACTGATTGAGCAAAACAACAGAGAGAACGCACGGGTGGCTCAGCTCAGGGAAGAACGGATGAGCAAAATGGATGAGTTGATGGACCAGAAGATGATTGTCCAGTATTTGCAGCGAACGGAAGAACTCAAACGGAAGGGACAGCAGTTGGACGAAGAGGTCCGCAAAGAAGTGAAGCGATCGCACAGTTATATAACGCGCCAAACACTGGACGCGGCTATCGATGAGGCCTTAAGTCATCCGATTTCGTACGACTACGCGATCGACACAAATGGCAACATATATTCAGACCAACCCTTACATCCATACGCTCTGACACCTAATGCAGTGCCAGAAATGAGTTCCAATATCCAAGAGTTGGCACAAAAGGGAGAAATACCGAAAAAATTTGATCCAAAACATCATTAATACTGTTGTGAATACAAATCGATTCATAAGTTTAGATAAGTTTTTAATAAAATTAATGTTTTTGTGATTTAGTCTAAGATTTCGATAATATGTTTACAGAGTTAGCAAACCTTTGGCGAAGACTAGTCTTAAATGGTTTCTAAATAATTATAAATAAATAATATTTTTCAAAAACATTACAAAAACAATACATTTATCGACAAAATTAAAACATTTAGACATCGATTAATCGCTAATAAAAATACGAAACAATTGTGAAAATAGTGTGAAATATGACTACAAATATGTAAACTCGAATCCAAACGACTAAATGATGTCATTATTGGTCCGATTGTTGTGATTGTTGTGATTCCCCACAAATGAGACGCCATTTAGAGTCAACTCATTGGCCGACGTCTGCAATGAAGGCATAATTTGATTGCAATTATTGTTATAATTGAAAAGCCAGAGCCGGTCGCCAACGAAAATGGGTCGGGCAGTATGTATTCCAACGGACTGGTAGTACTGTTGTGCCAACACTTCCAGATCACTCGTGTATTTACGCTTCCATTTAGTCCTAAATCGATATAAAAAATATAAATATATTAACAAATAATAAAAACATTTGAATACTATTTGATCTGACCTTCGATTTTGAAACCAAATCTTTATCTGAGAATAAAATAATATTCAATAAAAATAATTAATTTTTTCTATCATTTTATTCAACTTTTTGTTTATTATAACAATTAAATTAAAGTTAATTATACTTCAAATGAATTGATTTTGAGCTAAACTTCTTATAAAACAGTTTACGAATTGTTTGAGAACAGACAGCTTTGGCCAGAAAGGGGAGGAAAGGGTACAAAAGTGGTTGCGATCTAACGAAGGCTATAAATAATCAAATGAAGACTTTGTGTCTGTTTTGCACATCTCTTCTTCCAAACGCTTAAAAATGAAAACCTATTGCCGGACAGGTCGTAGGCATCGTACTCGTACTTTACTATACTTCTCAAACTTAACTTGCATATGTCAAAAACAACAAGTTCGATCATTTTTAAATATGATAACTCTTATTCAGATGGAAGTCAATTATGCATAGAATCGAAATATGTATTCATTTAAAAATCTATTCAATCTTATGGTCACTTCAGTACAATATAATGTGAGCTCTTTTGACACAAGATTATTGATCATTATAGCTTCATTGATGAACTGGATGCAAACTTACCTGTGTCTCAGTGAGTGCCAGTACTTTAGACAATTGTAATCTCTTAGAAACGGATAAATATTTATTTTTCTCGAACTCATTCTCAAGAGTTTTGATTTGATTGGCTGTGAATGCAGTTCGGGGTCTCTTCTTTCGGAAGTCTCTCTCAACCGAATCTATTTTGACAAAAATGATTGATATTTATAGCAAACTTAATAATCAGATTAGAGGTAATGCTTGAATGGATTCAAGACTAACGATTGTTTTGGTTCAATCTTGGTCATTTTGGTCATTTTGGTCATTTTCAATTAAGTTTATTTAACTTATATTACTGGTAAATTTGATTAAAAAATAAAACTAAACTACCCTTGATGTTTATATGACTGAAATGGGTTGTTTGTATGAAGCTCATTGATATCCAACATAAAAAGCCTATATTTATGCTTCTATTCAAGATTGGTAGAGGGTACAATCCACAGACCATTGGGTAAATATGCGATATAAAGCTACCCACTCGACCCCATGGCTTCACTTAAGCCATCTTTAATATTAGGATAAATACTGTATCTAAAAATATTGAATTTCAATGAACTTCAGTCCCATTTGTAGCCATATAAGCCCACTTACGCACATCTGACAATTGTGAGCTATTTATTGAGAGCTCAGTTTTATTTCAATCATTGTTAGCATTAATAAACTTCATTTAAAATCACCACAAAAATAGATATTTACTCAAAACCTTTAATTGTGAAATGGTTTAATGTTCTATTGCTTCTCCTAGGACATTTTCAATCCTTTCAAATTATTGACCTGTATTACTTATCTATCAAGTATTGAATATTAGGTAGTGTAAATCAGTTTTCAAAAATAACCCGAATGAAATCACAATTTTCTTGTCTGATATTTATTTATAATTGAATTCAAATTTAACTTTTGTCGGCACTCGAGTCAACATTCAAATAGATTGGTTTGAATAATGAATTCTTAATTCCGGAACATTTTTTCGATATATTCGAACATAATTTCACACTTTTTTAAATAATATAAACTCATTTGAAATAACGAAATAATTGAAGCATTCAATCGGCCCTTTCGGTCGATATGTTCTGAAATCGTTAGAATTAATGAAGCATTTCGTCAATGAGTGTAAGGAAAGAGAAATTATGCAAACACTGTGACTGAGTTTACACTGATATCCGCATATATTCTGTGTCATATCTGTATTCATTATTGAATCTGTACACTCTTAAGTAGGGATGAGCAAGGTCCAAAATGTCAGGGGGTATTTTAGAAATTGTTTCCAAAATTGATGGTAGCACCAAAACTCAACGGATTTTTGGCCAAAATTTTTCGCCAAACCCAGGGGGTATCAAAAATTCACGGGAAAAAGACCACTTCCAAATGACGTTTTCAAATCTCAGGGGGGGTATTTTGTTTATACCCCCTTGAACATCCCTATTTTTAAGATATATGACTGATAATTAAGAGGCACCCTAGGACTATTCTATGTTATGCCAACCTGGATGTCATGAAACTCATAAATTATAAAATTGTTATTTTTATGAATCATTTCAGTTATTGTCTTCTAATCAAAATCAATGCAACTGTGAATTGAATTGTGCCAGTACAGTACTTACTCTACTACTAGTATACTATAGTATTCGTGATTCAATTGATTCCTATAATTGATCTGATCATGTCTTTCAAAAATATAGAGCAAGTAGCAGGGGCAATACTTGCCAACCAAACAAAAAACATATTTGCTGATAATTTGTCTGCCTACAAGTCATCTGAGTAAAGCAACCTGGTTATGAACTTTAATGGTTATGTTTATAAGTATCCTCTCTTTGGCGGTCACTAAACAAATATTTCATCAATTTTTCCCAAAGAATAGAATTTTTATTTTCTATTTTTAACTTAATTTCATTGTTTAAATCATTATTTGTTATTTCAATGGTTACCCAACAGAGCATAAAAATAAGTAAAACCACTTTTCTTACAAAAAAAATAAAATAAAATAAAATAAAATAAAGGAAAAATATTTTTTCGTGATCTGAAGAACTTTAGATTTGATGAAATAATTATTAACGAGTTTAACCGATTTACTTGATTTGCTCGTTATTTTAAAATTTGTGGGAAATTTAGTTTAAAAATCTTTATATGATTCAAGATTTTTGAGATAGATTTTCAAATAATAATTACTGCATTAAATACAGTGTATTTGATAAAAGCAAAGCATTTTTATAAATTGCTGAATAAGCTATTATTGGTCTAATACTGGGTCCAAAGGGATTGATAACAAGATAATATAAATGAAAGAATATTCACAATTAAAATGATTTGAAAGTGAATTTTGATTCGATTCGTTGGACTGAAGCAGACATTAGTTAATTCAAAAGTTAATAAATAAAAATTATGAATATTATGCAAAATACTTGAATTGTTCAGTCATTAACTCTCACTTTTCTGCTTATAATTACTAAACTATTATTATTAATGACTAATAAGATAATTAAGCAAAACATACAGTAGTTCCTCATTGGGATAGTTATCTCGAATAACCCATATATTCATTTGAACGAAGGATTGTCGAAAACTTTCACTTATATCGTAAATGTGTTTATAAAGAGATGGCAATGGCTTACGAGTAAATATAAGTTACGGTAGAGTAGAGTATATTGAATAACAAAGCAATAATAGTTTCATATTTTTATAGCAAAAAAACTTCCATAAAATAAAATCACAAATCATGGAGTAATTGATTAATCCAGTTCTGACTGATTCACTCAATTCCTATAGTATTGACTTTAGATTACTATCAATATAATAGTTACACATATTTGTAAACTGCAGTCACAGACAAAAAAGTTGAAAATCTAATGTTTAGAATAAGTTTATATCATTTGATTAGAATATTCAATATTGAATGAAATCAATGAATTGATTTTGACTGCAATCATGTCCATGAAAGTCGATTAATTAGCCTTTTTGAAAAACACCTAGATTCCTGATAATACTCTATATCAGGCCCAGTCATAATATTTGATTAATGAGAAATGACGAGTGTCCTTTATAGCAGGCAAACTTATGTGAACTATGTACATTCAAAAAGTTCATAAGTAAGTTAATAGTCTATACAAACTGTAGATTTGATTTTCTTCTTGACTCAACTCATATTTATTTTCAATATAATTACTAAAATAGCTTATAATGCCTTCGCCAACCTTTCACCCTATAATGTGACCTATCTTATTTGGATAACTGAATGAACAGGCTTAATAGGCTATTATATATGTTTAGTTTACAGGATCCGGGATCCTACTATGTATGCCTATGCTCTATATTCTATAATATGTTTCACATTGAAAAAATGTTAGCCTTTTTGGCGATAAAATGTCACAATTCAACTGTTTAGTTATCAAAAGAAAACAGTACAGTACAGTACAGGTTCAGTTTTAATCATTTTTTCATAGCATTATAGTCAATGCCATATTCTGGATCAGTTGTTAGTAGGGGTCAATTTTTAGAAAAACTTATTAATTGTAAATAATATGATAAATGTGAATATGTTTCGGGTCTTATTCAGCTGACAGTTAAAAATCAAATAATAATTTCCAGTATTTGTTGATCATCTCATATGAATTATTTTTCGTAACTGATCCACGTGTGGGTGCTTTCTATCTATAACTCCAATTTCATTTATTATGATTTCTAAACAAAAGCTCATTTACCCAGCTCCACTTACAGAGAGGTGTAATCAAGACACTTCCGGTAAAGGTCTGTTTAGCCACAATTTTTTCAGCTTTGGCTCGGGTAACAATAATATGTTTGCTTTATTGACCATGATCAGCCTGAAATAAGGATGTGTTTAATGTAAAAATGATTTCAGAGCCAATAATTAATTCGGTCTTATATCGGGGCAGAAGGTCCGAGGGAGGGGTATGGCTTCGGCTCAAAACATAGTGGGATATTTTTAACACCTAGGGGTATTTTGGCTATACCTCCTGGCCAACCCTAGTTTATTGGAAAATAAGTTCATTTAGGAATCTCCCATATACAGTCAACACTCGATTTTATCCCTCGCTCGGTTTTATCCCTCAATCACTCTGACCGGGGTCAGGGATAGAATCAAGTGTTGAGTGTATACTGAAATTTATTAATAAGCAACCAATAGCACAGGTCCTTTTATTATAAATATAAGTTCAATCATTTTATGATCAATAAAATCCTAAAAACTCAACAAAACTTTTAATTTCAATCCGATGTCATCTTCTGTTGAATTGATTAGAATACAATAGAATGATCTTATATGACATGACATGACGTGGATTATTGTATCGTGTAATCGGATCCAACAAATTACTAATAAATTAGTAGTAATTCTAATAAAAGCAAAACAATAATCATTTTGATCCATATTTTAGTATTTTCATTGAATTTCCTCATCATTCACATCGACTTGTATTCCGTAAACAAATTATTTTCTCAGAATCCGAGGAAAAACAAGAGAACTTTGAATTCTAATTCAAAATAACAGAAATCTTGCTATTCAAGCTAAATTAGGATGTGCAAGGTAGGCCGAGACAGGGGATATACGGAGGTGATAAAACATTTAGCAAGATTGCGGCCACAATAGCGTTTAAAGCCGAAAATGACCCCATTTTGACCGAATTTCGGGCAAATTTGACCTGCACTATTTAGACAACAAATTCGCTGGTTGGGGGGTTAGCACAGGTCTAAAAAAGCAAGTGGTATATTTAGTTTATACCCCACTGCACACCCCTAAAATTAAGGTGATCATTTTTAGTTTTTCAATTGAATTCTATCAAAATAGTAGCAGAAATCCGATGAGTTTTGCAATAATAAGTCGATTTATCTTTCGTTTATTCCGCGATATTCTTACAACTCATTTGCCGACGGATTGGTTGACTCAGAATTTTAAGAGGGGTCTAAATCCTGCAGATTTAAACAACCTGGTCAAAATATAGTCAAATCAAGAAAATTTCAAAACTCATAGGATTTGAATTAAACTTTAACCCGGATCGGTCCCACAAAAGACAGAAGAGAGTTGACTCTTTATGCACCCTTGGTCTATTCTGCTTTTAACCACAACATTAACGATGATATTCTGAAGATTTCTTCGATAACTTCTGATATTATAATATAATAAAATAATTTTAAGATATTTTATAAATTCTTAAACATTGAGTCAAATGTTATTTCTTATAATACTGTTTATAATATTAGTCTAAATAATATTATAATATAAATCTATCATAAGTTGATGGCTTACTTAATGCTTACTTTATTCCATAGCAGAGTATTTTGCATTTTATATGAAATATCTCTCAGAAATATTCACAAATAACTCATTTGATTCAAGTCACATAAGCAAGCTTAGACTTTTTTATGAATTTACATTCCCCTGCTCACATACTTGACATCAAGCCCCATTCACTGTCAAATCCCAATCAGTAAAGTTCGTAACAAATATTCATTATATTTAAATCAAATATCTTTACAAATACTTTCTTACCGATAGTTCTCTATTTTGTTGAATACATTAATTGCCAATACATTCAAACTCTACGACTATTTAATTGTAATTATATACAGTATATATGACTGGTATGTGTGAAGCAATGAGTCTGACTTATGAACTCAGATATTATGAATTGAATAGGGAAACGCGTATCCTAGTTTGGTAATCATTGCACATAAGCTGAGGCCGATTTTTTTTGTCGATTTTGCTGCCCCTGGTGTACATAATTCACGTTTAAACCCATGTATATCAAACGTGTATATGTAAAGTACACTCTCTAACACAGAACCTAATATTACACTATCAATAATGTTGCTGGGTAAGATTCGCGAATAAGTCATATAAGTCATTAAAAATTAAACCCTGATCATATTTATTTAGATATGACTATAAGTTTCGCAGTCAATATAAATAAGATTAGTTCAACCCTTATATCACATCCAAATATATCTGAATTTTTAGTTAAAAGCTGAACAAAATTCGGAAAAGATTTACAATGAATACGAATGAAAAGATTGCAGTGATTTTTCAGGCGTTTCTGCAAAGTCTCTGATCAACGAATTATTTACCTGTTCCTAATCATAAGTCAAATTCATGTTTTCATAAATCAAAGATTAATCAAATGCTCGATAGAATAGACGAGATATGAATGATAAATCTTACCGGGTGAAGATTGGATTAAATGATGATTTTCACTGAATTCAATTGGTTCGGAGTAACTATTTTGCTGATGAATTGCAAGTCTTAAGTCTTGATTGTTATGATAATGAGAGTGAACTGATTCCGAAGCAATTGATTTGTTTATTGGTTTCTCTAAGATATTATCGATGAAGAATTGACTGCTATTTTGCTGACAATCTTTAAAAACATCGAAAACTTTTGTCATTTTAATAGCAAAAACATATAAAGATTAAGAGTTGAGAACTAATGAAAAAATTGTGACTGAGTTTTGAGTTAAGATAACTAATTATGGCTTTGATTCGTGTCTTAACAGCTATATATTCGTCTGCTTTTCTCCCATGTCTTCAATGGTCTGTTTTTTAAGAAGTTGGCCAAAACTCCTCCTAAGTTAGCAGTAATGCCACTCAATCTCGTTAATGAATGCCATCGATGCCATCGTTTTAGGGTTTTGTCGCTAACTTTGGTTTGACATTCATGTAATGGCCAATTAAGTAAAGCTCGCATTAGTTTTGCTTACTTTTCACACTTACGCGAAGTTGTCTAGTCTTCCAATGCTTGTTAGCCCGCATTCAAATAATTATTGGAAGTGAACACACATTCAGATATACATAATATACAGTACAGTCTAAGCGTTTGCAACATCCGAGCAGAGCATCAATTTTGTAAAATATATAGCAATGTATAGCACCAGGAGTTTCCTGCGCCGCTAGTCTGTCACAGATCTCACATTTAGTCAACACATGTGAGTTAGCTATAAGTGTCAAATCAATTCTTGATAGCTCTTTAGCCAATTAGTGTTACTATTTTCAAACAGTGTCTGAGGAGAGGGTCTCGGAGTCAGAAATGTGACTGAAGTGGTGCTCAGCGCCAAAAAACAAACTATTGGTTTGGGTTTCAGTTTAGTTTATAAAAAGCTTCCGGAGCTCTAAAAGTTATGCTTTTCTCTAATTAATCATATCTTTTCACCGCTTTTTAGTATATGTTTAGCACAATATTGGACTCATTTGTGATTTTCTGATCGACGAAAGGAATTCATTCACTTTAAAGCAGTGCAATACAAATGCCAATAAATGTTCGGGGCTATGGATCGTGTGTATGTGCGAGTGCATCTGGTGTGTGCATGTGTGTGCGCGCACAGTCTTCGGTGCTGTGCTTTGCAACTTCATTCAAACTTATTAGTGCTAAACACAACTTCATAATAACGAACAATAGTTTCGGTTCACATCTATTTGCGGATTCATATTCACAGTAAAAAAATTAGAAAATATCCGAACAAATGCATTAACAGTTTCGAACAATTGTTTAAAATTTCACTTCGAGTTAAAACTTATTTTATTGACTCAAAACAATGTCTAGAATTCTTTGAAAGTCATTAAAACGACATTTCATTTATTTCAATGGAATCTTATGCATGAATTGTAGTGAAAGATAGTTTGTTTGCTTAACTCAACGTTTGAACAAACATTTTATCGACAAAGAAAGCTTAAGACAGACAATGATATTGTTTTTCTTATATACAGTATTTTTATTTATCAAACATTCTTTCATTCATTTTAATTACAGTATTTTAAACTTTATTCACACAATTTTTTCACATTTTGTTAGTTTTTATTTTCATTTTCAAACTTAAATAAAGTGAAAGCACATTAGATTCTTATGAAACAAAAGCAAAGGTAATTTTTGTGAGCGATTAATTTTCCTTGTTAAGATCAAATGCTTGTAAAGCTTTAGTTTCGGAATTAATAATCTTTATTATTTTAATTATAGTTCAGTTTTTTATTTTATTTTATTATATTTTCTCGTTATAACATTCCAAATAGTTTTTTGCATAAATTCAAAAATGAAAAATATATAATAATTTATTTCAAATCTCAAACTGATTACACCAATCCTGCAATATATTACTGTGTTTTGCAATAAATTTTCCTTAATTTGCAAAAAAAAGTTTTTACTGTTCATTGAAACCAATACAAGCAAATGAATGATTGATAATCTTAATGCCATTTATTCTAAAAAATCCTTAATTTTTCTTTTACTGCAGTTATACTAATAAATAAGTTTCTGTAGTTTTGAAAGAAAAAAAAGTTGAAAACATATTTTCTGCATCGTATGAATGTATGTCAAGTACTGTTGTTTCGTATCGATTAAAAGACAAGCTTTTGACCACTTTCTCACATCGATCTATTGGTCTGATCAGTGATCGATCACAATTGAAGAGCGATTATCATTAGACTGGACGTCGCCCTCCTTGTGCTTGTCTGTGTCTAAGCACTTGTACACTGTGTATGTGTATGTGTGTGTGTGCATGAAGTCGTTTTTTGAAGAGCTCCAGTATTAGAGTATGAGTTGCATGAATTTGTAGGAACTGGTCATCAAAAGCTGTATGATTTAGCTCAGGTACAGTGTAATAGGCTCTGTATTGTACTGTAGTATTCATTCAGATATAATAGCAATTTTGTGTGAAACTGAAATGTGTCCGCAGGGCTAATGTGCTTCAACTGCAATGATTTCAAATGTTTTTCTTTTTGTACGACTTTATTCTGAAATATAAAAAGAAGTTACCATTTGTTGTACTATTTTAACATAACATTCAGTCATTCAGTGCTTCTTTACGTGACTCTCTTGAATGGTATTTATAAGAAAAAAGATGTATAGCTATAGCATAGCTATGAATAGCTTCCGAACATTTGCTTCTTTTTCTCTCAAATAAGTTCAAACAGAAAATTGGAATTTAGTTTGGATTTGGATTCACATGAATTTAATGGCAAACAAAAGCTCTTTTTTTTTAATATGATGCCCATTCGTATTCTCCGATTCCTATTTTCCAAATCCCTGCACAACTGACTCACGAAACAGTACGAAAATGTTTGTATGCATTAAAATCGTTTGGTTTACACGAATATAAACTTTTTATTCTTGTGTTCGTACAGTTCGTACTGTTTATGCAAGACATAAGTAATGCCCTCCTCTTCCAGCTCTAAGATCGGGAGTGGTTAGACTTGACAGTTGATATATGATGTTAAGCAAACTCTGCATATCCGGGTGAAGAAGACCATCCATAGAAATGGGAGATTTCGAGCTAATGTTCCTCCTCTTGAGAAGTCAAACAACCATTAGAGCCGTTTATTTATTACCGAATTAGCATTGATTGGAAACAACATATTTTTACCCAAAAAACAGCGATTCGAGTATTGCTTTCATTTATGCCTGTATTTCAATCTCTTCTCCACGTCTTCTGTACTTCTTCTGTACCTCTTCTCCCACATACCAAAAAGCAAACCCAACCATTCGTTTGATTCATTCAAACCACGTATTCGTTAAATCCATCAAAACCTGCACCTTATGAACAGAAACAAAAATATATATAAAATATTTTATATAATAATATCGAATAATTTTTTTCTGTAGAAATAGTTGGCACGAAGTTATTAACTCATAAAATATCTTTTTTGGGGCTCTTTAGGAAAAAGGAGTTTTTCATATTTATGCTTCAATATAGGGCTTAAACCTATAGATACACAGAAATAAGTTTATGTGAAACTTGATTTCAGACTTCTTATTCTTATTTTATATAATTTCCATACTTTTATACTCTTTTTTATTTTTCATTTTTTTGTTCTGCTCATACATTTTGCATATGAGCTGCTACAGTGAAGGGCCCGGAGCTGTTCTATGTTGCGTGTCCACAAGCACAACTTGCAGTTGATCTCAGTTTTGGCTCAAAATCACTGATCCGTTCAGTTCTTATTTAAAAATAGTATTTAAAATACAACTGAACTCTTCAGGTATACCATTACCAGATCTAAGGCTAACGCTTTTCTCCCGAAGATATTCCTCAACCATCTGGACCTGAATTGAGATATTGGACTACTTTTTACTCGAATTAACTTAATTAATAAGTTTTGCAAAAAAATATGTATTTATTTGTATTCTTTTGAAAGCTATTAATTGAGTTGTTTTTCATTCGACAATCAATTGATTTCAATATAAATACAGTTACAATAGTCTTAACTATTTATTAATGAAAATTATTTTCAAATCCTTTATACAGTTCTCTGAGATTCATAAGAATTACATTAAAGTATTGGTCAAATAGGAGCTCATGTTTAGTGATCAAAGTTGGCCACAATTTTTGATATATAAGTCCTACCGAAACAACGTTTGAATGAATTTTTACAATTATTTTTTAATTTGTATTTTATGTAAAATCCTTTCTTATATCTATCATCAGTACATGTTTTAAGTTTTGAAAACTATTTTTTTATTCAAATATTGCTGAAAAATTTTGGTGAAAGACACGAATAAACCTTATTATTATAGCAGTAATAATATCTTGATTTTTAGGTCATTTACTCTATTCTGTGATTTCCGTATCGGAACGAATAGAATGACCGAAACGACCAAATGGACTCTAAGCTTATTTTTTATAGTGAGCCTTTCATAATTTTTTAGGTGGTTCAATTATTTAAATACTCTATTATATAGGAATTAGAATTATCGGAATTTTTTAACAAAATTATATTCAATTTTTAAGCCTTAATCAGATATAATGTATGAAAACTAATTTGGATTCTTTCGAAAATCATTAAAGAAAATACTGATAATTACATTATAAGTATTGTAAATAATAATTGTTAAGAATAAAAAGACTTATACTGTATAAGCGCCTACCAAGGTACCATATTGAAGCTATCAAATGATAATTTGTGTTACAATTTCAGTAATAAGTTAATGATTTATTAACATTCAGGCAATTTGAATGTTTGAATGTTTTGTTTTCTATTAACCATTTGTTTTTGAAAATTATGGAAATTAGACATAAGCTTATCTTACGTTATATCTACTATTTTTTGAATGAGTCAGTGAGTGTACGGGTAAAAAATGATTTGTAGAGATGACTATATCAGACAAAATGTTACTGAAATACTCATCTCTGCAAATCAGTGTTTCACCCGTAGACTCACTGACTCATTCAAAATAGTAGATATAATGTAAGATCAGCTCAGCTCTGATGGAAAACAAATAAAACAAAACATACTGTGAATCAGGAAAACACTCGAATTCTCACTGATTTAATAAAAAATAAAATGAAGAAAAAGTATTTTAAAAATAATAGCATTTGATTTAGAAAGCATTTACAGTATATTAATATTTCATCGAAATAATCAATATTTTTCCTCAAAACCTAGAGATTTCCAGAGGTGGGCAGACTTCTCAAAACCAGGGGGATAAATAGCGCAGTTTTGCCAATTTTTCTAGGGGCGATTCAGGGAGCTGATTTTTTGAATTTTCGCCAAATTCACATATGCCGTACTAGAAAAACGTCAATTAATTCATTTTAATTGTATATTTAACTGTAATTTAGTTTATATTCGGTTAAATTAAGCTGAATTAAAGGCCATTTTGTCAAATTTAAACGTAATTCAATCAAAATGTGGTCAAATTAGGCAAACATTTAGTCAAAAAAAGGTCACTTTTTCCGATTTCGAAGTCATTTTTTCTTCGATCGACTACAGAGGGGGCCTTCAGCCAAAATTCTAGGAGTGGATCCTCGATCAAAATCCAGGGGTGGAATTTAATACCCTAATCACCCCCTCTGCCCACCACTGCTCTATTATAATGAAAATTCACAGAAAAAGAATTAGAAGAGAAAAAAGGAAAAAATAATATTCAACTCTAACTCTATATAATAATTCTGGATTTAAATATACCCTTTTGTTAGTGCATGGCTTCAACTTGTTTTGTAACTTTTGAAGTGTGAGCACTATTTTTTGCATTCAATCACATTATATAATAATAGGAAAATTCAAGTTTGAATTGAAGTCAACACAAATAATATATGACATAATTTTGAGAGTCAACACAATTCTCTTCATTCAAATCCGTTTAAATGTTAACTCAAATGAAATTTAATTTATTCTCACGACTCGAGCAAATAAAAAACGAATTTTAAGTTTTAATATTTAAGATGTTTTGCAATACTTTTAATCCAATGAAATGTATTTCATATAAGAACTGATATAAGATATAAATACACTGAATATCACATTAGATCTTTAGCCAAGAAAAGGAAAATAGTAGATATGGTCAGTTTTCAATGGATGAATAGTTTCATAAAAAAATAGCTGTATACTTTTTTTCAAACTATGATTTAATGTTGTTCCTCATTCCTGAATGAGCTGCAACCAAATACATTAACCATTCAATTGTTCAAACGGTTAATATTAATACTTTTACAAAAGAAATAATAATAAATAAATAAAAATGAATTAAAGAATAGAATATTATTATTATTTTTGATAAATATATGAATTGTTTTGCTTTTATTTTCATTAACGAAAGCGAAATATTAAATAAAAGTATATTTATTCAGATTTTAATTGATTTAATTGACTCAAAACCTATTATCGGACCACAAATTATTAGATAAATATTTGATAGGAGAGAGAAAATCGTTTATTTAACAATTACTTCACTTAATTATATATATAAAGTAAATATCGAGTATAATGACTAATATTAACACTTTTTAAATCATATAATGTTATTAAATAACAAATACAGTGTATATTTGTTTTAACATTGAATTAACATTTAAGCATTCAATCTAATCGTCTAATGGTTTCAAACATTTAATCGATTTATTCCGTAAATCAGTAAAAGATAATTATTTTTAACAGAAATTTTTCGCTAAATTTTTTAATTAACAAAATATTAAAACACAAATTGGGTAAACGGTTGTAATTATATTATATAATTGTTCCCGACTCTAATCGAATCAATTGGCAGACTCTAATCGATTAAACGATTGGATTACATGTCAGACCGATATTTGATTTCATCGTTAGTTATGGAGAAAATTCATTCCAATAATTGAGGTAATTATTAAGAAATTTTGAAATTAATTATTTTTAGTTTTTTATATTCATTGAATTCTCACTCTTCATAAATTTCTGATATCTTGATTGACATCTCTACTCGGGTAAAATTTTGACAAAAAAATCTTAATTTAAAGTTATATAATCCAAAAGCTCGGAATCAATTGATGGTCTCTTCTATTGAAATAGGTTTGAATCAAACAATAGACAGAATTTCGTTCAAAATTAATAAATTATATTACAGTTTATGTTTGCTTTGAAAATAAGCATGTTAATGTTCATTGTATGCTCTCTCATATTTCTCTAAGTAAACTGATTTTATGAATTTCATTGATAAATTGAAATGTAAACTTGGCACTTTATTATAATAGTAGAACTCAAAGTATAACTAAAAGTATTAATATTAATGGTTATATTAATACTAATAGTACAGCTGACAGACGATACACTGACTATCTTATATCAAATTAATCCAAACTATTCGGCTGTTCTTTGATTTGATTGTAACTAAAATTTATATTTTGAGGAAAACTTTCCGAAATGACCCGAACGGTGACCCGAATAGTGGCCACAATTTTCTATTACTCATTTGAAAGCATGGATTCAAATCGTGTTATCAAATAACTTGTTATTAAAATATTCATATAATTTATGGAATAAATAATACGTTTATATTATTAATAAAGAAAAACTTCTAGATTTGCATTTTGCATCTCTCACATTTATTTTTATTTAAATTCTTTTCTTTTCTTTCTCTGCTCTTCTTATAGAGAGTTTGTATCAAAAAAATAATTGCATTCAATACATAAAGAAAAATAAGAAATTAAATAAATAAGTATTACTCGTATTCTTACATAATATAGGATTTTTTGATCCACAGTATGTGGTGTACGGTATGTACTGTATAGTGAAAATGGTTTTATGGAAAACATGATAACTTAAAAACTTTATATTAGAAATGAAACAATTGGTGCGCTATTAGTTTGCTTTCGTAAATATAGACTAATAGCTAATAAAATATGTTATTTTCAATACTATTTAAATAGTGAATAGCAGTAGTAAAGTACAGTAGTAATGTATAATATATAATGTGGCAGAAAAATCAACAAGTTTAAATTGGATTGGGTAAAGTCTACGGTATAGGGAGAACACAATTCATTGTGATATGTACTGTACTGTACATTACAGTCATTATGGAGTAATTTTTCTATCCATAAGTGTTCATCAAATATTTTATTGTGCATACAATACACACAACAATTTTGAACATTTTCTATGATATATAAAAACGATTTATTTATTATTTGAATAGTCATGTTGTAAATCGGAGGCCTCTCAGAGACTCAGCACAACTGTATTCACAATCGATGTTCGCCGCGAATGAAAACATAACTAATATATCAATATTTATTGCGGTTTTATAAGTACACCGAAAATGATGTCTTACAATACGTGTAATCAATAATATCGTTTGGTTTGCATTTAAATGAGAATTTGATGTCGAACTGGCGTGCGATCCACTAAATTGAGAGAGTTATACAGTATGTGCTTACAGTATATGTGCTTATACTGTATGCGCTTACATGTGCTGCCAACTCAAATCATTCCAGTCCTCACATGTATTTGCATTTACATACATACCTGGGATAGCCAGGCTACTGCTTTCTATACTGATTTCTATAATTCGTTATTATAGCAAGATGATTTGATGAAATTTGTTTGAATTCAAATTTAGATTACGGGTTAATTCATATCATATTTATTATAAATAGTATTATAAATGGAGGCATTCATAGATTATAGAAAGGAGCCAGGTTGGCTATACTGTTTGTCTACCCCATAATCAAGAACAATTCCGAGTGTAAAGACCAATAATTAAAAAGTATTCAGATTCTATACTGAGAAAAGGTTCCTCATATTGAGTCAAACAATTGTTCCCCTTTTGCAATGCTATTAACATTTGACCTCTGATTTCCTAAGTATCAGAACTTTTTGATTGATAATTAATTTGAATTATTAGAATTGATCCATAATAATTATATTTTGCCGATCACCCTGCTAATGCACAATTTCACGTAATCTCCTTAATTGTCGTTCATTCGAATCACTATTTCTAAGAATTTTTGTGAACTGATGGCTATGTAAATACGACCCCTTTGGTTAACCAGTCCTGACTACGACTCCCGGGTCAGCCATATTTATCGATTACGAAATTCGTGTCAATTAAAGTCCTCGTTAGTCAACACGTGTTCATACGATTAAATACTTTTTATTATTGAATCTAAAATACAATTAATTATTAATTATTTTATTCAAAACTATTACAGATTTCTATGGATTTCTAACGATTGGCACAAATATTGATATAATATTAATATAAGAAACAATTATATGTCGGCTACAGTTGGCCTGAGAGCCTGGCCTGGGATCGGATATGAGACCGGCCGTAGTGTTGGTGCTGTCGAGTACAGACCCAACCGCTCTCTTAGGCGTTAAGATCAGAACTAAACTAAAATATAATTAGTTTTTCAACATTTGGGCTGAGATTCTGCGCCAAAGCTATTAATTATTGGAAAAATACTAAAAAAAACTAATCACTCATATAATTGAGCTAAAGGTGAGTTAATATTAAACACAAAATATTAGTCAAAGTGTAGGAAAAATACTGTTAATAACTATTAGTTTATATAAAGAAAAATGACTTTAAGTCTGAATATAATACTGAAAAAAGTGGAAAATTTTTGGCAAAAAGTTCTCAATTATTGAATCATTTCTTCTCTTAGTGTTTCCTTTTTGATGACTGGCCACTCTGGGTGTCAACAGAACAATAATAACTAGATTTGAATTAATATAAAATATGATTTGAAAACACGACAAATGAGATCAAAAATCATCGGATTATGAACTCATCATTACTTACGACATAATTGATAATAAATTATACAGATTTCAGAAGATTATAAAACTTGTAAACTTTATTGAAGTGGACACAAAATGTGCAGAACAAATGAACCTGGTCTAATCAGTCATGTATTCATATGCACTGATAAGCATTTATCTAACATTTTATTTTGTATGCCTTTTAAGGCATATTAAAGGACAATAACGTCGGAAGTAGTAGTAGATTGACCTTAATTTCTGTTATATTAATAGTATGAGCAAGATATGAAACAGGACAATTTCTCATGAAAATAGCAGAATCTAGGTTTGCTAGAATTGAGGCACTCATACAAAGAAATTTGTTAGGTTGAGCAAGCTATATTTTATTATAATTAACACTTTATGGTTTCATCTTTTATAAAAGTCAGTCAAATAACAAATATTTTTTTTGGGAAACAATAATGTGGTCTAAAGTTTGTTCGCATTACTTAATCGTCTAATCGGATACACTTTTTCATTCAGAGATACAGTATTTATGAATGATTTCCTAATTTTATATAAATATATTTTGTATATAATTTCAATTTAGAGACTGTTCCGGTTAATCAATAATAATAATTATTTATTACATAATTTCAATTAAATTCAGTTAATATAAAGATATTCCGAATGAATAGCTTTAATCTAAAACTACATTCCGGTTAAGATTTCTTTAGATACAATTAACGAGCGCAGATGGAGCTTGGTTAAAGTAAAGATTCATAAATAGAGTTGGAAGATTTCTTTGAAATTAAAAAGCCAGACATATCCAGGAAATCTTTTGCCACAATTACTCTCAATAGGACTTTCATTATTTGATACAATTAATAGACAGACTCTAATCATTGCAAAAATGCGTTTTATTCAAAAATATTAAATTTTATTTATAAAACATTTAAGCAGATTACGAAAGTAAAACCTAGATGGTATTTAAAATGATATTGAAGCAAATATATCAACACTAGTTAAATATCTTAGCCAATCATTAAAAGAAGAAATTAATAATGATTTGCATTGAAATAAATTGTATTCGGTTTTGAAGAATAGAAATAATACTTTTAGTATTTTAGATGAAGACTAAAAAAGATTTTGTTTATTAACTAATATTTTATATTGAGCAAGATCATTTCGAATTATAGTTAACAATATTTATTATAAGCACTAGATTTGTTTGATCGACGTCTAAAGTGTCAAATCTGTTAATATGAATACTCTTTTAAAAGGTCTTTGTTTTATATTATAATAGAGTACAGTCACCCAAATTAGACACTGACAGATATAAACGGAGCTGGAACCTAAACCAGGCAAGATAATTCAATGAAAATTTATATTTTTGTAAAGCAACTAACAAAGAATTTCTCACCTGGCGATTTTTACTGGTGCTGCACCTGTATATGCAAATCGACATTCTGTTTCTACAGCAAAAACCACTAGGGTTAAATTATCTATTCAAATTAGCATTTCAGCTATTCAAAATGATTCTCGATGAAAAGCATTGAATACCCCTATCAGGATTTTTTCCGAAACCTTGATCGTTTTTGCTCAGATTGAGTTTAAATTTGCAAAATGACATATTTCATCATGCTCTAGAATGAAATCGAACAGGGATAAATAAACTCTAAGCAATGCAGAATAATCTCGATGAAAATATTCAAAACATATTTCTGGATTTCGTCTAGATGCTACTGGTATTTGTGCAGAACGCATTTGAATATTTAACTGCAATAAATATGAATTGAATGCCAATCATTGCTGTGCACTATGTATTGCTATAATTTCTCTATTCAAACTTTCTTGTATTTAATTTGACCAAATACCAGTAACATGCCTGTACTAGGTTCCAGCACCCTTTGTCTGTCAGTGTTTAATTTGGGTGACTGTATATGATATGTTCTCTGAATTATATGAAGGCGTTTGCGTCAAAATGACTGGTCATTTGAATATATTTGAAAACAAATGACACAAAACTCTAGGAATAGTAGAATGAAGTGAATATACTGTAAGTTACAGTAGAGTACAGTAGAGTACTGTACACTTACAAAGAGAAGAGGCTTTGAATACAATTATTATTGCGATTGTGTTTTGCGTCCAATTCTTATTCAGAATACATAATCATTTGAATTCATAAATTTTTTAATAATTATCGCTCGTATTTATAAATTATAATGAATAGGACAGCCATTACATGAATCAATGGTTTTACTTTCAGTCTTCACACATCACAGACTTTAATACTGAAATTAAAATAAACTTTCGGTTATTTTTGTGAAAACTTTAAGTAAAAAATAAAATAAAAATATTATTATTCAGTCATTTGTTATAACGAGAAAAAAGTTTTTAAAATAGCATTTCTTAACCAAAAACATTGGAGAAAATGAAGAAAAATTATTTACTGTTTTTTATGCAAAAGAAAAGTTTAAGAATTGTATAATGAATATGATATTCACAGAACGCCTGAGTAAACAATCGTTGCATTCAAATCAGTACTAAACAAATGACACTTTCATATGCACTCAGAACTTGTAAATATACTTATTTTTATTTCTCGTATAATTTAAAATACAATTTCTCTGATAATAATAAAGTGTTAAAATTCCGTCGTTTTATTCAAATATATTTTTTAAAATTTTCATTTTTTAAATAAATTTAATTATTATTTATAATCAAGCAATCATTAGTAACTATCCATAGATTATATGTCAATCTTATCTATTGCTCAACTTTTCATTTTAATTAATTCTGTCTCAAAGTAAAGGCTTTACAATAAAATGTGTTTTATTAATAAAAGTTGACATTTATTATAAATCTTATTAAATCTTATGACAGAATTTTTAAAGCAATAAAAACTTTTGAATTGTATAATAATATGGATTCTATTAGTAGTTCTAAACTCATCTAAAAATTAAAAATGTTGTGTACTTTACCCGCTGCTCGAAACAAACCCTTCATTTAATGTTGGGTAGATTTAAGGTATTACGAGAAATTATGTTAAAGGCCCAGGCTGATTCAAAGGCTATTTGATATATACTATATGTGCAGAAAATTTCCAGAAAGTTATGACCATTTATTGCAACATTAAATTCTTTATGTATGCAATTGTAAAATCAATTATTATTTGTTTTAAGCGTTCATTTCAGATAACTTATGAGCTATTGGTCGGAATACTAAGCGCAGAGAAAAATAAAATTAAAAAATAGCGAATAAATAAGAGGAGGCCTTATATGATCAGTGTATTTGTGTTTCCTCAATGATATTTCTCACGCTAACCATTACATGCACTCATTCCGTATGTATGCTCACAGAAGGCACTCATAAAAAGTTTAGTTTGGCTTTGAGTTTGATTTTAATAATTTTATTTTTATTGACAATTTTTTAGTCAATATTTAAAAATTAATCCAGACACAGTAATCCAGATGCATTCAGACTGATTGGCAGAGAATTTATTGAATGATTTATTGGATATATTTGTAAATATAATTATTAGAAATCAATTTCGATGAATAAGGCTTTAATGTTATGATTATTTGGTATCATTCAAAGTGGAAATCGTTTGATATGAGCTAAATGTTGGGATACGCTTGGGTTGACTGAGTGGCAAACTATTCAATCCAATTGATTGCATGTCTTTCTACTGGAACTGAAATCACAAAATCACTGCATAAGAGAAAGCATTAAATTAAACAATTGGTCGAAACAAACCCATAATCTTCTCTGCTATACAGTATGTCTGATCGCTTAATAAAACTACTCTTCATCTCATCGAACACAACAAACATTTCCTCTTTGTTTACTTTTCTTCCTGGTCTTCATTAATCAACAATCTTGATCTATTTTACGATAGATAGTCATATATAAACATTAATCCTTTAAACTTACGATTGTATTAAAGATATTTTAGGAAATAGCTATAACGTGCAGCTAAATCCGCTAGATCAGATGGATCACCTAGATCAGATTGATCAGATGGCACAGAGTCGAGTCTGAAACTTAAGGAACAAAAATAGTTTGGGTTTTAATTGTTTCAGATTATTCTGAATTTATTTAAAAGAAAATATCGATTAAATTCAAACAAATGATACCCAATATTATGACTCATTATTACAATAAACATGAAAGTGTAAGTGATTAGACAATTTGTCCAAAGATGAACCGAGAGTACAATTGATGTCATATAAAGATATGATTGTTTGCGAGTGAAAATAACCTAGATACTGCTAATTTATTTCGTATTTTATAAACTTTTTTTAATCTGTTTTCAAATATTTCTATATTAGACAATGAAATGTGATTTTCATATAAACTATTTTATAGACATTGCAAATACATATGGATTTCTATTGCGATACAAATTGATTGGAATATATTTGAGAAGAAATATAAATATAATCTGAATTGAAATTCTATCCGATTGCGAAATTATGTCCATTTATACTCTTGGTATTAAATAATTTGTTTTTAATGTTTTTATAATTTAGATTTGTTTCGTATAAAGTTATGTTTCTTCAACTGATATATTGTATGTAATAATCATATAATACGGTATAACTTATACCGTATAAGAGATGAAATTTGAAGCAAAGACTCATTCATTAAGAATATTCTAAAGTATTTTCAGGAATTTTCAAAATTTGTTTATCCGATTACTACTGGAAAACATAGAGTATGGTTAGTGAAGAGATAATCGGACAATCAAATGCCAAAATCGTATTGCTATACAACTTCTTAATTGAAATTTGGTTGAAATGTTGCCAGAATTCTACCTCTTTTTTTGTTTAATATTAAAATCAAATAATTATTAATTATTAGTGCATTCTTTAAAGTCTTTGAATATTTGAATTTATTATAAATTTTAATGTTTTTTAGTGACAACTGATGATACACTGTTAGAGTTTCTTGGCAGAATGAATGTGGATCATTTTTAATAATATAGTTTTAGGAATAATATATTTAAATGAAAAACAGTTCTGTTTGTCCACAAACTGTAGCCTAACTTAGTTTAAACGACTTTCCAATTGATCGAAAACATGTTCTTTAAGTACTGTATATTGTATTCGACACAACAGTACTGAAAGTTATAATTTAAATAACAGTAATAATAAAATCATTTAAAGTATTGAATGTCTCAATAATTTATATCTGAGATATAAACTAAATGTTTACTATATTTACTGCAATAATAATCGAAAAGAAAGAAAACTGAAATAATGGCTGTAATCAGCCAATTGGGCAGACATCCAATTATGATATTTAAGTACTAAATATCTATTATTATATCAGATCTGTATTATTAGAATATTTTATTCGAAAGCTTTAATTTAGATTTGAATCAAATGTATTAATAGCTAATCAAACGAATGCTTTTTACGATTCTCTTCACATCTTTCAGAATATGTGAATACAAAAGGAAACTAATGTTCAAATGTTTGCAAAATTGGATACTAAATAAATACATTATATTTGTATTACTGATGAATCAATCTTTCTATACATGTATTCAGCATTATATGTAGAGCACATCAATTCAATATGTGTTAGAATTTTTAATTTTATCACATTTTCTATTCTAAGTCAACACAAATGCATAGTTTGTTTGAATACATTAAATAAACGAAGAATCAGACAATTACTTCGTATCCCTTCACTCTTTTGTGCCCAAGCATATTCTATTCATCAAATAAACTAGAACGAACATCAATATTCTTGATCAAATTAGCAGTGCTAATATCAACTTGGTATTGATTCTTAATTTTTCCCAATTAATAGTGGATTTAAATTAGGGATGCCATAGGGGGGGTATAGACCAAATACCCCCCCTGAGTTTGAGATTTGGCAAAATACCCCCCCCCCTGTGGTTTGAGGCTCTGCTAGA